>PVKZ01001370.1:0-199087 GCA_004027375.1 Macroglossus sobrinus
CTCGCTAGGACCTCTAATGTTCTATTGAATAACAGTGGCGTTAGTAGACAGCCTTGCCTTGTTCCTGATCTTAGAAGGAAGCTTTTTAGTTTTTCACCATTAAGTATAATGTTGGCTGAGAGTTTGTCATAAATGGCCTTTATTATGTTAAGGTACTTTCCTTCTATGCTGATTTTGTTGTGTTATACTTTGCCTCTGGCCAGAATGAAATGTATTGGCTTGGGTGACAGCAGTTGCAGGAAGACATTTTATTGTTTACCCTCTAGTGCTGTCCAAATTTTGAAACCTGTATTAGCTGTCAGAATGAGTAAAATAAAAATAAAATAATAAATTAAATAAACACATGTATTTTTTATTAGAAGATGAGATTTCAAACAAATGACATGTTTATGCTTAAAATAACCATTCTTCTCATAATGGAAATACTTACACCCAGAAAGCTGAGGCTCCTTCCATGGTATCTGTGACCCAAGTGACCACTTTGAAACAGACAGACACAGCAGCTGCCACCCTCCTCCAACAAACTCACCTCCACAAGAAAGTTTCTAACATCATTTATAAGTAGGCCTTTGGGACTATATGGAAAGAACCCACCAATAAACAAAGTATTTCAAAGGGATTAAATAAAAGCCACACTTGCTGAATCTTACTGTACAACCTTAAAAACAAATGAAAAGGTAAAGCATATTATAATAAAGACATTAAAACACTAATGTCAGAATTCTAATCTTGAGAGTGAAAATACAAGACTATTAAACTATCTCAGTAAAAACAAATTTTCCTGATTTCTATTTCTTTCTTGCTTGTGTAAGCATTCACCAACTTATTTATTCTCTTAACCCTCCACCTGCTGTAGGTGAAAATTTATTCCCTTATTTTTATTTGCATGAACAGATGAGAATAAATTACATTAAATTGTAATTTGACTCAGAGTTTTTTAAGGACTCTGTTCACAATTCTAAAATAGCCATTTGAAAAAAATATATATCAAAGACTTTCTTATATTTAATGCTAAACATTTTAGTGAGGAATATTTTTCTTAAAAAGACGGATAACAAAATGGTATGTGCAGCATGATTCTAATTTAGGGAGGAAAAATACGTATACATGCACAGAGGTATTTCTAGGTGAGAATTGGAAATCCCCAGATAACTATAACAAAGAGAGAAGTAGTCCGGTTATTAGGATGGGTTTTAACATTAATATAGACATAAGAGGCCAGAAGAGAAAATGAAAGATCTAGTTCGTGAGTGGTACTGAAGAGTCCTTAATTTAGCCATTCCATGTGCTACTTATCTCTAAATTTCTTGTTAATGGGAAAATAAATTTTTCTCGATGGTGTAAGCCTACTCTATGTTTTCTGCTACATTCTAATCTTACTTGATGAGATCTTTATTTTACATGCTGTTATTGTCTAGTATCTTAGTTCCATTATATTTTAATGCCTCTTTAATTAATCATCATTGAAAATATGCAGCCATTTGTTATTTAGCTTTTCATATACATTTACCAATTACTTGGTTCATATACTTCTTCCATCTGAATTCTTTTTTCTTTGTTCAAATATCTTTCTTCCTCATAAAAATCTTTTGATTCTTTTCTCAGCAATGATTTATTAGTGATAATTTTGTCTAAATCTTTGTCTATAAATGTTTTTATTTAATCCTATTGATTGAATAGTGGTTTAGCTGCTTAAATGAATTTGAATTGCATGAGGCAAGGAAGTAGCATTGTCATGTTCCACATAAATTCTGGGCCTTGAAAGGATGAACCATTATTAAAAGGTGAGAAAAGAAAACACCTGCACTAAAGAATCTCTTTCTTTCTTTGCCTAGCCACTGGGTAGAAAAAAAATGTCCAGGAGCCCTTAAAATGAAGAGTTAATATAAAAATTTTTTCCAATCTCTATTGCCTGCCAGAAACAAATACAAAAATGTTTTGGAGGCCTGCATCCCAAGTCTGAGATGCATAGGATTGCATAGATAAAGCTCCACTGACGTTGAGCTTAAACTTGAAATTACAAACCATAAAAGAGAAAGATTCCATTATGAGTAAAAGTATACACATGAATAGCAATTCTATATTTCCAAAGTACTTCAGGTACTAGAATAACCTAATGCAAAGGATAAAATAAGTTAAAATAATTAAGGACACAAAGCAAGCACTGTAACCCATAATAATGTCACTATTTTAAAAAAGTAACGAACAGATTTTGAACCAAACTAATCTCCTAAAAATTAAATATATAATTATTGAAATTTGAAAATCAACAGACTTTTAAATCAGATTTAACATTGCTGAAGAGAATTACTGAGCTCTCTGGAAAATATATCTGAAGAATTTACTCAAAGTGTAACAGCAAAATAAAAAGATGAAATATATGAATTATGGAGTATATGAAATAGAGGTTATGAGATATTAAGGATAGAATTAGATAGTCAAATATATCTCTAACAGGAACTCCCCAAGGAGAGAATAGAAAGATTGTGGGGATGATGAAATGATGGAGAATCAATATTTTAAGACATAATGGCTGACAATTTTTTTGTATTCATTAAAGTCCTAAATCTGTTTCAAGAAGCACATCTATGCCAAGAGGGAAAAATAAAAATAAACCCAAACCTAGACATACTGCAAAGAAACATCAAAATATCAAAGTTAAACAGAAGACGTTAAAAGCCATCAGTGAGAAATAACAGAGCACCTTAATAAAACAGCAACAATTAAACTGAGACAAGATATCACAACAGCAATGTTAGAGGCCAGGGGATAATAGAATAACATTTTCACAAAGCTAAGAGACAATAGATATTAGGTTGAGATTCAATATCCAACTAAACCATCATTAAATCAAGACATTTTCAGACAAAGACTAAGAGAGTTTACTACAAACAAATCCTTGCTGAAAATGAAGCAAAATAAAAAATACTATCAGAGATGAAGAGGGACATTCCATAATAATAAAGGGGTCAATTCATCAATAAGAACTACATCTTAAATGCATATGTACCAAACAACAGAGCTTTAAAAGAGATGAAGCAAAACCTGAGAAAACTTTAAGGAGAAATAGACAAAAGTTATTATTCAAGATTTCAACTCTCCTCTCTCAATAATTAATTAATCAAGTAGACAGAAAATCAGTAAGGCTATAGAAGACTTAAATGTCATCAGTCAACCTGATATAATTGACATTTCTGGAACATTCTACCTAACAACAACAGAATATACATTCTTTTCAAGTGCACAGAGTCAAGAGGACTGATTTTATGCAATACCATAAAAAGGTCTCATTACATTTAAATGGATTAAAATCATACAGCAAATGTCCTCTGACTACAATAATATAAAATTAAAAATCAGTAATAGAAAGATAACTTAAAATTTTTTTCACTATTTTGACATTAAACAACATACTTTAAAGAAACTTATGGGGCAAAGAAGAAATCAAAAGAAAATTTAAAATGAATTTAAATAAAAATAAAATATCGAATTTGTGGGATGCTGTTAAAGCATTGCTTAGAAAGAAATCTATAGGTATAAATTCTTATTTCTTTTAAAAAGGAAAAGTTTAAAATCAGTCATCTAAGTTTTTACCATAAAAAGTTAGAAAAAGAACAAGCTAAATTAAAAAATATTTAAAGAAAGGAAAGGATAATAACAGAGATCAGTGACAAGCAATAAACAACTGGAAATTGAAATGTTAAAAAATACAATTTATCAATAGCATCAAAAAATGAAATATGTAGGGACAATTATAACAAAATGTGCAAACCTCTACACCAAAAATGATAAAACATGGTTGAAGAAATTAAAGAAGACATGAATAAATGGAGATAAATAAAATGATTATGGTTTGGAACATTCAATACTGTTAAGGTGTATTTTTTCCTAAATCGATCTAGTGATTTAATGCGATCTCATTTAAAATCTGAGCAGATTCTTTAATAGAAATTGATAAACATTATAAAATTTATATGAAAATGCAAAAGGACTGAAAATATCCAAAAGAATTTTGGAAAACAAGAATAAACTTGAAGGTCTTACAGGACTTCTGATAAAGCTACAGTCATCAAAACAATGTGATATTGGCCTGAGGATAGACATGTAGATTAATGAAAAAGGTGACAAAGTAATGTTGGAACAACTAAGTCTTCATATTTTTAAAATGGACCTCAGCGCTTACTACATACATAAAAATTAACTCTAAGTGGATGGTGTATCTTAATGTGAAAGTTAAACTATAATATTTATGGAAGAGAACATAGAATATTTGTATACCTTTTGATAGGAAAGATGTCTTAGGACAGAAAAAGCACTAACCAATAAAAGAAAAATGTTGATAAATTGGACTTCATCAAAATTAAAAACTTCTGTTATTTGAAATACATTTTTAAGAAAATAAAAAGGCAAGCCACAAACTAGGGTAAAATATTAATAATTCATATATCTGACAAAGGGCTTGTATCCAGAACACATACAGAACTCTTACAACTTAATTATAAGAAAAAAAAACCATATTTTAAAATGGGAAAATACATGAATAGATCAGAAATTCTACTTCAAGGCATTTGTGCCAGAAAAGAAACATGTCTATACAATGCCTTATACATGAATGCATGTAGAAGGTCTATTCATAATAACAAAATAATTAAAATAACTCAAATGTGTATTAACAGGGGAATGGATAAACAAATTGTGATATATTCATGCCATGGAATATTACTCAGCAGTAAAAAGAATAAACTACTGATACATATAACAACATACACAAATTTCAAAATTCTTAGGCTGAATGAAAATAGCCAGACACAAGAGAGTACAATTCTGCATACTATCATTTATATAAAATTCTAGAACTGTCAGATCTAATCTATAGTGACAGAAAACAGGCCAATGGTTGCCTGGAGCTGAGGATGAATGAGGAATTAACTAGGAAGAGGCAGGAGAGTACTTTTAGGGAGGGATGGAAATATTCTATATCCTGATCGTACATGGGTGTAATCAGTAACAATTGTTAAAACTCATAAAATTTTACATTTAAAACAGGTACATGTTACTGTAAATCACACATCAATAAAGTTTATTTTTTAAAAAACAAAGCATATGTGGTGAGTTTGTCATTTGTTGATATGGCTAAACTGAACTGCGTTTTCCAGTATTCCCTTTCCTGTATGTTTCCAGTTAGAGTGACCCACGAGAGACTCTTGAGTGAGATTTTGAGGGTGGAAGTGAAACAGCAGTCATTTTTTATGATTCACATATATCTTCATTTGACTTCATCTTGTTGGTGTGAGGCAGCGACAGCAAGTGCTCCATCAAGGTTAGAGGCAACAAGAACTAATTTGAGTTTCAGTCAGTCCTCATAGGCTTCAGCTTGTATTTGTGCATTCCAACTTGTTCTTGTTCTTCCCTAATTTTCATCCATCTTCCCTTGCCTACTGCTTGCCCTGTGGACTTGAATATCCAATGTGAGATGGAACACAACAATCTTATGGAGACCGTTTAACCAGCTCCTATGATTGTATAAGGTTAAATCCCTGTACCAAATCCATACATGTACATATATTCATCCCTGGTTGTTCTGCTTCTCTGATTGAACCTTGACTGATAAAGCCCCTTTAGAAAATAATCATAATTCAGCCACTGTTTCATTGTTATTATGTTAATATATTTCAAAAGAAAAAATATGTAGTACTACTATAAATCTATATTATATTAAAAAAATAGATTAGCTATTTAAAATCCAGTTACTGTTAGAATCATTATTTATTTAATTTATACTAACTCTTCTCCACAAAAATACATGAATTGGTTGGGGAAAACACCTGAAAAAAAAAAGAAGTGATCACAACTATGCCAATAATAATGGCCACTATAGTTGTGAGAATGGGTGAGGGGGATTTGAGCTACCTGATAGCTAAGACCCAGAAGGAAAGAAAACAAAAATATTTGGCTAATATATATAAACTTATTTAGATTTAAATAGAGAAAAGTTATTGCTGTCTTTGTTTTTGCAACTGACCATGTTGTCATAGCTTGTATTTATAACCACCTTCTACTACCCATTCCATATTCCCTTTGTTCTCAGCAAGCATGGTTCCTTACTTAGAGACATTTTTCTTACTCTTGGGTGAGGTGTGTGTGTTGAGCTTTGTAACAAAGAGGCTGGGCCACCAAGGTGAGAGGTAATAACTGACATAGGTTTCAGTTTGTCCTTGTGGACTTCAGCTTGTGTTTGTGAGTTCAATCTTATTCTTTTTTTCTAGTTTTATTAAGATATAATTGACTATGTGTTCAATCTTATCTTTTACCTTCCCCCACTTTACATTCATCTTCCTACCAAACCATGTGCCAGTGGACTTCAAGCTCCAGCATCAGAGGGAAGAACAGCAACCTGATGGAGACTGCTTAACCAGCTCCTACAACTGTGTAAGTTCAAATCCTTGTAACAAACACATAACAAATACCTATCTCCTAGTCGTTTTGCTTCTTTAATTGAACCCTGACTAGTAACATAAAACATTATAAATATTCCCTTTAAACTTAAGAACAAGAAAAGGATCCCCATTATCACTACTTTATTTAATATTATATTGGTGATTCTTGCCAGTGAATTAAGAAAAGAAAAATGATTAAAATATGTTAGAAATAAAACTGTTGGCATTTGCTGATGATTTGGTTATTTATACAGAAATGACAAACTATTAGAACTAATGAGATTGTTCAAAGTTGTTAGATGTAAAATTCAAATATGAAACCAATTGTCTACATCTAAACCAGCATCAAAAAATAATAAAATATAACTAAAAAAAAACATTTAAGATAGCAATAGAAGCTAAGTTCCTTTGAAATAAATCTAACAAAAAAATTAGTAAAAAAATTATACAATTTAATGAAAGACATAGAATATGAGGAGAAACATGATAAGATATGCATTATTTGTAGATAGGTCTCAGCATCATAAAAATATAAAGTATCCTCAAAATAATCTATAAATTCAAATTAATTGTAATCAAAATCTCAACAGGATCTTTCATGGAATTTGACGATGTAAACTTAAAATTCATTAAAGAAAACACAAAGACTCAAAATTTATGGGACACAGGGAAAGCAATCTTAAGAGGGAAATTCATAGCAATATAGGCCAACCTCAAGAAACAAGAAAAAGCTCAAATAAACAATCTAACCTTATAATTTAAAAAAAAAAAACTAGAAAAAGAACAGCAAACAAAATCCAAAGTGAATAGAAAGAAAGAAATAATAAAGATCAGAGCAGAAATAAGTGAAATAGAGTTTAGAAAAAGAATTCAAAAGATTAATAAAACCAAGAGCTGATTCTTTGAAAGGATGAACAAAATTGACAGACCCTTAGCAAGATTCATCAAGGGAAAAAGAGAGAGGACTCAAATAAATAAAATCAGAAATGAAAGAGGAGAAATAATCATGGACTCCATAGAAATACAATGAATCTTAAGAAAATACTATGAGCAATTATATACCAACAGATTGGACAATTTGGAAGAAGTGGACATACTCCTAGAAACATACAATTTCCCAAGACTGAGTCAAGAAGAAACAGAAAATCTGAATAGACCGATTACCACCAATAAAACTGAATCAGTAATCAAAAGCCTCCCAAAAAACAAAAGTCTTGGACCAGATAGCTTCATAGACGAATTTTACGAAACACTCAAAAAAGAATTATCATCTATTCTTCTCAAACTATTCTAAAAAATTCAAGAAGAGAGAAGTCTCCCTGACTCCTTTTATGAGGCCACCATTACCACCATTACTTTGATTCCAAAATCAGACAAAGATATTACAAAAAGAACTATAGGCCAATATCTCTTATGAACATTGATGCAAAAATCCTCAACAAAATATTAGTAAACAAAATTCAGCAATACATTAAAAATATCATACACCATGATCAGGTTGGATTTATTCTTGGGACACAAGGCTAGTACAATATCCACAAATCAATTAATGTGATACACCACATTAACAAATAGAAAAATAAAAACCATATGATCATATCAATAGATGCAGGAAAATCATTAGACAAAATCCAACATCCATTTATGATAAAAACTCTCATCAAAGTGGGAATAGAGGGAGCATACCTAAATGTAATAAAGGCCATATATGACAAACCTAGAGCTAACATCATACTCAATGGGGAAAGGCTGAAAGCATGTCCCTTAAGATCAGGAACAAGACAAGGATGCCCACTTTCACCACTTCTCTTCAACATTGTATTGGAAGTCTTAGGCACAACAATAAGACAAGAAAGATAAATAAAAGGCATCCAAATTGGAAAGGAAGAAGTAAAACTCTCATTATTTGCCAATGACATGATACTGTATAGAGAGAACCCTAAAGATTCCACCAAAAAGCTGTTAGAACTGATCAATAAATTCAGTAAAGTTGCAGGTTACAAAGTGAATATTCAGAAGTCAGTGGCATTTTTATACACTAATGATGAACATTCAGAAAAGGAAATTAAGAAAATAATTTCATTTACAATTGCATCAAAAACTATAGACTACCTGGGAATCAAATTCACCAAGGAGATAAAAGACCTGTTTTCAGAAAATTATAAGTCATTGAAAAAAGAAATTGAAGAAGATACAAATAAATAGAAGCACATACCATGTTCATGGGTAGGAAGAATCAACATCTTTAAAATGGCCATACTACCCGAAGCAATCTATAGATTGAATGCAATCCCTATTAAAATGCCAATGGAATTTTTCAGAGAGCTAGAACAAATCATCTTAAAATTTATATGGAGCTATAAAAAAAAACCAAATAGCCACAGCAATCTTGAGAAAAAAGAACAAAGTTGGAAGTATCATACTATCTCATATCAAACTATACTGCAAGGCTACAGTAACCAACACAGCATGGTATTGGCATAAAAACAGATATATTGACCACTGGAACAGAATAAAGAGCCCAGTAATAAATCCACGACTATAAGCTCACATAATATATGAGAAAGTAAGCAAGAATATTCAACGAGGTAAACAGTCTCTTTAATAAATGGTGTTTGGAAAGCTGGACTACCTTCTTACACCATATATAATAGACTCAAAATTGGTTAAAGACTTAAATATAAGACCCGAAATCATAAAATTTCTAGAAGAAAACATAGGCAGTAAACTCTCTGATTTTACTAGCAGGAATTTCTTTTCAGATATATCTCCTCAGGCAAGGGAAACAAAAAAAAAATAATAAACAAATGGGACTACATCAAACTAAAAGGTTTTTGTACAGCAAAGGAAACCATTAACAAAACAAAAAACCAATCGATTGTTTGGAAGAAGAAATTCACTAATGATACATCTGATAAGGGGTTAATATCCAATATATATAAAGAATTTATACAACTCAAGAACAACAACAACAAAAAAAAACAATCCAATTTAAAAAGGGGCAGAAGATCTGAATAGATACTTCTCCAAAGAGGAAATACAGATGGCTAACAGACATATGAAAAGATGCTCAAGGTCTCGAATCATCAGAGAAATGCAAATTAATACCACAATGAGATATTATCTCACACCTGTCAGAATGACTATCATCAATAAATCAAAAACAACAAGTGTTGGCGAGGATATGGAGAAAAGGGAGCCCTCATACATTGTTGGTGGGATTGCAAATTGGTACAGGCATATGGAAAACAGTATGAAGTTTTCTCAAAAAATTAAAAGTGGATATACCTTTTGACCCAGCAATTGCACTTCTGGGTATTTATCCAGAGAAAATCAAAACAATAATTTATAACAATCTATGCACTCAATATTCGTGGCAGCACAATTTACAATAGCCAAGATATGGAAGCAACCTAAATGTCCATCAACAGACGATTGGATAAAGAAGTTATGGTTCATATAGATAATGGAATATTATTCAGTCATTAAAAAAATAAAATCTTACCATTTGCAATGACATGGATGAACTTAGAGGTTATTATGCTGAGTGAGATAAGTCAGACAGAGAAAGATAAATACCATATGATTTCACTTATATGCAGATTCGAAGGAACAAAAAGAACAAACTAATCAAAAACAGACTCACAAATATAGTGGACAATTAAGTGACAGAGGGGTGGGGGTTAGGAGAATGGCAGAATGGGGTGAAGGGTTAAAGAAGTACAAATTAGTAGTTGATAGTCACAGGGATAGGGAGCATGGCATAGGGAATGAGGGAATGCAGTTAGCATTAATATGACAGCTAGGTGGAGGGCCAGGGGAGGGAAGGAGCAATTGGGGGGATCGTTTTACAAACTGTATAGATGTCTAACCAATGTACTGTATACCTGGAACTAATTTAAATAAATAAATTATTTTAAATATTCATTTTTAAAAAGTAGAGGACTAAGAGCAGCCAAGGCAATCTTAAAGAGAAAGGAAAAGTTGTCTTTCAGATATAAAAACCTATTATAAATCTATAGTAATTTAAATTATCATTACTGGCACAAAGCTAGATTCATGTGCCATGGGAACAGAATAGAAACAGGCCCACATATAGTTTCAAATTTGATATTTGACAAAAATGAAATCCTAAATAAGCCTGGAAAACATGAATTATTCATTAAATGGTGCTGGAACAATTTGCTAAATATGGAGAAAATTTTAAAAACATTATAATCATACCTCACTCCATACAAAAGAAATAATTTCAGTGGATTAAAGACCTAAATGTGAAAAATAAAACTTTGCATTGATATGTTAGACCACATTAAAATTTTAAAACTTCTGTATGAAAAAGACACAAAAACAAAGTGACAAATCAAGATTCCTTGTTTTTTTTAGTTTTCATCTTTAGTTATTAAGAAGTATAAATTGATAGTAACAAAATAGTCATGAGGATGTAAAGTACAGTATAGTGAATATAGTCAAAAGTATTGTAATAACTACAGTACCAGATAGTACTAGATTTATCGGGGGGAACACTTTGTATATTATAAAAATGTCTAACAACTAAGCAGTACACCTGAAACTAAAAGAAAAAAAAAGTCATTGGCTATTCATTGAAAAAAAGTTTTCACCTTTTAAATATACTGAAATATTTATGAATGAAATGATATCTGGGACTTGCTTCAAAATAAACCAAAAAGTAAGAGGAGGAATTGGCAGGGAGTGGGGAGAAGGCTGGGGATCAAGTTGGGTATAAATCAAACAAAATTAGCTGGGTGTCAATAATTGTTAAAGCTAGGTGATGGATATTCAGAGTTTTATTACATTATTTTCTCTAGTTTGGTATAATTTTAAACTCCATTAAAAGAGGTTTTTAAAAGACAGGGTAAAAATAGATGATGCTTAAAAACAAAGTCAAGACACAGAATGGGAGAATATTTTTGTAACACCTATAATTTATAAAGGATTGGTAATGTCAACAAATAAAGAACACCACTGTATCAATAATAAAACAACAATCAACCCATTAAAACAATGGCCAAAGGTTTGCAAAGGCAATTCACAGAAGAAGAAATCCAAATGGGCAATAAATATGAAATATGTTCCAAGAAAAACTGCTCGTATAATCAGGAAAATATAAATTAAATATCATTTTAATGTAAGGAGGAGACAAGAGAATTAACATGTTAAATCAAGCTACATTCAAAGACTGCAATATGCTGATTAGCCCAGCAGCCAGGCCTTGAGGACACTAGCAGAACAAAGGAAGATTTCTGTTGGGATTGTTAACAGCCCATTTCCCCACACAGTGAAGAGGAAACAGGAAAAGCAGAGTGTTTAAGTGACTGCCCTACACAAATAAAATCATTTATTGTCTATGGCTAAAACCATAGGGAACCTATGGTATAAAGGCTGGCAACTACCAGGAGGCCTTTCATGCTCCATATTCTCACCTTTACACACTACATACTCCTGTCCTTCCTCACTGTATGTCCAAATCAAAGGAAATGGGTAAACAAAGTCTTTATACTGTAACTCACAGGATCTAAAGTATAATAAATAAAGTGAATTCCCTGAACATTGAGGGTTCATCTCAGTGTCTTTTTCTTGGTCCCTCTCACTACCTTTACTCTCAGTGTCTTTACTCTGTCTCTCTCACTGTTTTCATCTCTCTATAATCTCTATCTCTGAGTCTCTCTTTGAGGCTCTCTGCTTCAATGCCTCTGAGAGGAGACCACACTCTGCCTATGAATAGTTATCTTTTCTCTAATAAACTTGCCTTTTGACTCTAACTTTGGTGTGTATTTGAATTTTCTACACTCTGCCAAAAACCTTCTTCTCTCTGAGTGCAGGGCTTGGTCTCCTGCATTCCTCCCTAGGGGGAATTTGCCCTGTCCTGCATCAATTTTACACACAGCAGACTGGCAAAACTTGAACACATAAGAAAGTCTGAAAACACTAAGTGATGGTGAGGAACTGAAGCTATAAGGGCTTTTAGATGAGTAATTTGGAGAGCAAGTTGACTATACATGGCAAAATTGATTATGTATCTACCCAACAAACCAACGTTCCACATGTCTATATCCACCTTGGAGTGAATCTCCCACATGTGCCCAAGTAAACATGTACATGTGTTTATTGCAACACTGTGATTGTGTGAAAAAGTGGGAAAAAATTTAGGGATCAATAAATAAATAGCCAACAATAGTAATTTTTCCATTGATTCATATATATATGAGAATGATGCACATTCACCTTGGGTCTTGATTTTTTTTTTACTAATGATAAGAGTGTGTTAAAATAAGAAACGTCTAAACCTGAACAGACTTTTTACAAGTTTATTTGAATCAAACTGATGATAATTGCCAGGGAGCAAAATCTCAACAGATTGAAAAAATATCCAGAAAAATGGCAGTTTTGCAGCTTATTTTATGCATTAGAATCAAAGGAGGAAATATGAGGGTTACATGAAATTCTTTTGTGATAGATTAAGGAGGCAGGAGAAAGCAAAGTGGAGAAATTTTTGGAATTGAATAAAAAGGCAAAATCAAGAAACACATACTTCTTTTACATTGGTAGGTGCAAAATAGTTAATAACAGTTACAGCACATAGAGATGGTACACTGGCAACAAGATAACAATGAGGAGTCTTATGGTCTCAGGGCTCTGGTACACGTGGTTGTGCCTTGAGGAGTCTGGAAAAGGAGATTACACTGACATTTCAAAGGTATGTTATCTTAGATGCAAAAAGGCAATAGATAGGCTTACTTATGGTAAAGATTAACCTTTGTCAAGGAAGCTACAGGTTTAGCACGTGACTACCCACCATGACCCACTTTTAGTTAAGAATCTTAATTTTCAGACCATCCCATGTGGTTACTTTCAGTCTCTGAGTCTGTAAGGTCCACCATTCAGGCCTCCACTGGGCATGTCATGTTTAGTATATGGCCTCATTTTGGTCTTCAAGGGTAAGGGAAAAGAGTGAGTGAAGCTTTAGCTAAAAAATAACTTAAGACACGGTTCCATAGTGTAGTGGTTCCAAAGTATGTCTGCTTTACACACAGCAGGTCCTGAGTTCGCACCCCAGTGGTTCCATGGTCCATGATCTATGGCCATGCCACCCTGAACAAGCCCAATGTCTGACCTTGGAAGCTAAGTACGGTTGGGCTAGTCAAGTACTTGGATAGGAGACCACCTAGGAAGCCCAGGTGCTGTAGGCATAAATAATAAAAAGAATAATTTAATTTAATTTTATGAGAATTACGTTACCAAGGCCAATGTTAATATCTGTTCTTTCATGATAAAGGACATATAAATGTTCATTATTCTCTGTTTTTGTATGTTTTTTAATGTTCTGTAATAAAATATTTTAAAACCAAACAAATCTTTATTTTTTTTATTTGCACCATGCCAAATGATAAGTGAAACCTTATTATCTTGTTTCCTCCTAAAATAACTATTTCAGCATAGCTTAAATAGGGCTAAAATTATACATCAGCTAGAACATTTGAACATTGTTAAATATTTCTTTAAAATAATTTGTTTTGAAAAATAAAGCTACTAGCAACGTTTCACTTTATCTTTATCTGAACATTTGCCTTGGCATTTATAAGAGCCTAGAGCCTCATGAATGTGTGATCACAAAACACTTTCAGAGTTTCCAACCTAGTTCAACATCCAAACGTGAGAAGTTTTCCCAGCAAACAGACCACAAACAAAAATATGGATGGAGAAACATTAAAAGTGGAGGGTAGGGTGACTCAGGTGTGAAGGCTTCTAATTTCCTGGAGAAAATCCATTTTAATATTGCAGTTGCAAGCAGTTCTAAGAAAATATTGTTAATGTTAATTTTGAGAATTGTCTTGTTTTTGTGTTAATTTAAGAAACAAGTCATTAGAACAGCTAGCACCCACTTAAAGAAAACACCCGTGGAGATTACTGGAGCTCAAATACCAGGTCTTAAGAGTCCTAGGGGTATAGACAGAAATCCCTGAGAAGACAAACCTCCCACTGCAATTATACTGTATAAATTAGCATCCTCAAGGTTCTTTACATTTTCCCCCAGCTGCAGAGCCTATCAGCATATTGCAGTCTCTGAATGTAGCTTGATTTAACACTTTAATCCTCTTGCCTCCTCCCTACATTAGTTGCACATTGTGAATATACTCAAAACCATTGACTGTATACTTTAAATGAGTGAATTATATGTTATGGCATTTATATGTGAATAAAGCTGTTTTAAAAATCAAGCAGTAATATTTTGGCTCTTCTCTTGGTAGTCTCAACCTCCTGCTGTTGTCCATACAATTACTGTTATTTCATACCAGATATCATATTCTATAATTTCCCTGAATCACCTATTTTGGATTCTAGGCCTTCCTAGAAATTTCTTTGTAACCTGCCTCGAGGTTCTCTTCTGCATCAAATAATTAAAAGAAAACAACTTTGTTTTTATAAATTCCTCTCTATGCTCAGAAATTGAAATTGGTTTTCTATCAAATGTGATATCAGGAAAATAACATCATTTTTACAACTGAAAACCCAAAGTTTCTGATGTAAGCTGAGAGTTTATTCTTTAAATAAGATAAGATTATAATATTACATGTATTTTTAAAATCAACCTCACTAGATGTGTATGTACATCTAAGAAGTTCTAGCACTTTGTAGGTAGATTTTTAATGAGGCTTTGTATTAATGCTAATATTGATGAAATCGTTGCTCAAACATTTTTGAAACTCTTATTTTGTTAAGTTTGCCTCCAAACCATGACATGTGATTTTTAAAATGTCCTGACTGGCAATACATTTCTGTTCTTTAATGGTGATTTATTTTTTAGCAATAGTCAAAAGCCACCCACATTTGATAGGCAGATCAAAAGACCAATTGGGAGAATATTTTTTAATGTCAAAAATAAAATATGACTCTAAAGTAATGAAATTTTTTTTCCTAGGTAACATAAACTAAATCTGAACTCCCTTTAAAAATATGAGTTTCAAAAAAATAATTTGAGTCCATGCTATCCTGAACAAGCCCGATCCTTTCTGATCTCAGAAGCTAAGCAGGGTTGGGCCTGGTTAGCACTTAGATGGGAGACCACCTAGGAAGACCAGCTGCTATAGATGTAAAAAATTTAAAAAATAATAAAAAAAAATTAAAAATAAGGGATTGTAAGCTGACAAGGTCTTTGCAATCTGTGAGGTCAACCAAGGGTTGCCTCGCTTAAAATAATAATAATAATAATAATAATAATAATAATAAATTTAAAAATATAAATAAATAATAAGAAAAGAAAATAATTTGAGTAGTAACAGTATTATTGGAATGAACCTCTGGCTTCTCACCAGATGCAATGCTAGGGACTTTACATAGATAATTACAATAAATTCTTCTGATAGTTCTGCAGGGTAAAGTTATCCTCATTTTACTGTTAAGGAAACAAAGTCAGAGAAGCTGAACAATATGTCCAAGTAGCCTTAGCTATCCTGAGGCAGGGCTGGTCCTCAGATCTCCAAACTGTTGACTCTTCATGGGGCCAATTGGGTCATAAACGCTTTCATCTTTGTTTTAAAAGTTAGTCCATTTGCTTTATTCTCGGAATGGCTTACAATTTTTATGTCCTAATTCTACCTATTGTGTGTATGTCCAAGCTTGAAGCTATATGGGGTCTTCCTCAAAGATCTGGGGCTTTTCTGCCCTTCCAGGTTTTCTTTCTTATCTCCTCATTTCAGAATATAACTACATGTTAAGTTTAACTAGCAACAGTTGAGTGCAGCACTTTTCTCCTATAATAACACCAAGAACTTCTAATTTACCCTTTGTCAAAATTAGCACAAATTCAGAGTCAGTGGAATCCAAATTAATGAAGGTTTGTCATGATTTTTTCTGGGAGCTCCTTGGTCGGTCCTTATGCCATGCACTATTCAATGCTGTGCTTTTCAGCTTATGAAATCAGAGGACATAGTCTAAGAGAGCAGGGGCAAAGAAAGGTATTAGGAGCATAGTGTTAAAACTGTAATAACATGTAAACCATGAATATAGCTAAGGGAATTGTCCATCCATGGAATGAACATATTAGTGTAAATGAATTAAGAATTAGAAATTAATGAGGTCTATTAATTGAGTTGAACTCTGTAATCTGGTAAAATTCAAATAGCATCTTATTTTTATTGGCTTATGGACTGCCCGAATGAACACCACTAGAACGTTTGGAAAGCAGGTTTGACTTAAAAAAAAAAATCCAATACTTAAAATCTTTTAGGAGGGCCACACTGAAGTAGCTTGACTACCATTTGGCTTTAGAGCTATGGGTTCCTAGAATTAGTAATAATAATAATAACTTACATAGTACTACCTATGTGCCAAGCACTGTTCTAAGTTGATTCACTTCATCTTCATAGTTATGCAGTAGGTTCCATTATCATCATCCCTACTTTACAGGTGAAGAGATCAAGACACAGGTATCTTAAGCAATTTGCCCAGGATCACACAGCTAGTAAGTAGTGAAACCAAAATTTAAATGCGTTCTAAATCATTACATTACCCAGCCTCTCTTTATGCTGTGTTGCCACTAGTGAGAAGTGGCTTGGCAGAGAGGACAGGGCTGGTAGCTAAGGACAGTCTCTTTTCCTTGGGCCAAAAAGATGTTGCTGGGCAGTCTATTTGGAAAAATGAAAGTGTAGATCTTTAAAAACAGGTGATTGGAATAAGTTGCCTTCTAATGAGAAAAAAAAAACTAAGCCTTTCTCCCCTTTGTAATTGATTCTTTTTGTGGCAGATTGCATTATTGTTCCCATCTTGTCCTCCCTCTCCATCTCCATACCTTTTGCCCTGTAACTTTGTGGTTCCTCTCACTAGAGACTGAATCTATTTCTCCAGTCCTTGACTTCAACCTCAGCCATATGATTCACTTTGGCCAAAGGGATCTTAGCGAAAGTGATGGGGCTTAAAATGTGCTTGCATAACTGGGTTGTTTTCCTTTCGCCGGCCATCATCATGAGAATTCCGTTCTCTGGGGAGCTGGCTGGTCCAGGAGGATGGAGCAGATCTCTGAGAAAAGCCCAGCTGAGCCCAGCCTGCACCAGCTGACATCTCCTGCCCTGCTCTACACACACACACACACACACACACACACACACACACACACACACACACACACACACACACACACACACACACACACACACACACACATACCGCCAGTCTGCAGATGTGTGAGACAAAAGAAGTGATTGTTGTTTAAGCCGCTGGATTTTGAGGTGGTTTATTTTACAGTAAGATTGTGGCAATAATTACTCCATTGTCTTTTTTATTTTAGGTACCAATTCCTCCCACTCATGAACAATCTCAGATACATTTGCCTATATCTAATTACAGCAAATACTCACAGCCACCTTTCCCTCTTCTATCACCTTTCTCCTTTATATGGCTTTATACCACTACACATCTTTTCTTTTGTCTTCTTTAGCACTTTTGATACACTTTTGCCTGATCCACAACTGCCTCTGTGATAGCATTGGTGACACTGCAATCGTTGAATCACAAGTGATCATTGTTCCTCTCTACTCTCATGCACACTGTGATCTTATTGGTTAAAATAATCCAAACAAATATCTTTAAAAGAAAAATACAGAGGTCAGTTTTCAAAAACCAATAATTCACTGACTCTTTTATTTTATGAAGTTCTTCTAAGAAATCATATGTGATTTCCAAATGGACTAGATTTAATCAATTACCATCTGTCTCTTTTCAGTGAATGTGCTATAGCAGTCATTTACATTTTGGTAGAAACTTAAGTCACTCTTCTAAAGGGATATTATATTTAAATCACTCTTCCAAAAATATTTATATTCTATTTATATTGAAATAATTTCAAACACTCAGAAAAGTTGCAGGAATATTATAGTGAAATTCTAAACTCCCTTCAC
The DNA here is from genome assembly GCA_004027375.1 of Macroglossus sobrinus. Classification (NCBI taxonomy): domain Eukaryota; kingdom Metazoa; phylum Chordata; class Mammalia; order Chiroptera; family Pteropodidae; genus Macroglossus; species Macroglossus sobrinus. The sequence goes on from PVKZ01001370.1 coordinate 18,350, forward strand.
TCACAGTCCGCAATTAACATTTTGCAACATTTGCTTTATTATTGTCCCTTTTTTTCTTTCTCTTCCTTTGTTTTTTTTCCTGAACCTTTTGAAACTAAATTGAAGACCTCATGTCCTTTTTCCCCTAAATTCTTCCATGTGCATTTCCTAAGAACAAGGACATTCTCTTATGTGATCACAGATAAATTATTCAAATTGAAACATTTAATGCTGATATAATAGTACAATCTGATAGTTAATCTGTATTCAAATTTTCCCAATTGTCCCAATAATATCTGGCATAGCATTTCCCTCCCTTTTTTGGATTCCCGGAATCCAAGTCAAGATCACAGATTGCAATTAATTGGCACCTCTCTTTAGTCTCTTTTGATCTAGAGCAGTTCCTTAGCCTTTCTTTGGCTTTTGTGACATCAACATTTTGGAGTTGTAGAGGCCAATTATTTCCTAGAATGTCTTTCAATTTAGTATTATCAGACGTTTCCTCATAGTTAGATTTGGGTTATTCATTTTTAGCAGAAATGCTACATAGGTAGCAATTACATTTGAAAATCTAATTGTGATGGAGACAATATGTCATGCAGTAATTACAGAAAGATTTTGGCTCAATATAAAAACCTTTCTAAATTTTAAAGCCATGTAAAGACGTCTTCAATTTTATGAACCTTCTAACTCTGAACATCTCTGCTGGAGAAGACAGGGAGGTCATTTAGGCATAAGACCAGGATTGGACTAGATGACCACTAAGGTACTTTCTGATCCCATGTGTTTCAAGTAGGCTGGTATCTCCATTCACCTTAGCTTTCTAATTGCAAGCAAGAATATCACTCTTTGAATCAATGGGAAAAGTTTTAGTATATAAGAATCTGCATAGCATATGAAAAATGCTCAATTTTGCTAAAAATTAAAGAAATGTAAATTAAAACTGCTGAGATACTACCTTTCACCTATGAGATTAGCAAAAATCTAAAAGTTTAACAACACGTTGTGTTGGTGAGAATGTAGGGCAATAGCCTGTCTTATGTATTACTGATGAGAACTCAAATTGGTATATAACCTCTTTGAAAAGTAATTTAGTAATAGATATCAAAATTATAGATTAATTTGACCTACAAAGAGCAATTAAAGTTTGTGGAATTCATTCTACAGATGTACTTGCACACAAGGAAAATAATATAATAAGCACAAGGTTATTCAATGCAGCCCTGTTTGTAACTGCAAAAGCTTGAAAACCAGGCAAATGTCCATCAATAGAGAACTGAGGAAATAAATATTTAAATATCCATCCAATTGAATAGCATGCAGATGTCAAAAACAGAGTGGTAGGGGTGAAACTCTCTATGTACTGATTTAGAGAGAGCTCTAAAATATAGTAAGTGAAAAAATACAATTGTTTTTATATGTAGAACAGTTATTATACTATCTTACCTTTTTTCCTACTTCTCCCACTCTTACTATATGCACATTTGTTTGTATGTCCATATGTAAACTATGAACAATAGTGAGAGGAGATGTTTTGGCAAATGGAGGACAAGGAATGTATTACCTATCCAAAAACTAAATTAAAAAATAAATAACCAGAATAAACAGAAAATGGTAAAAACAAAAAACAACAAAAAGATGCTATGTTTCCCTTCCTGCCTACCTAGAGTTATAAACTCCAGAGGCAACTTTAACTGACTAGTGCAGGAGTATGAAATCCTAACTACTTGCTTCTGATCTGAACAAACTTGGAGGTGTAATTTAGATTCCAGAGCTCTCCACAGGATCATGCTTAGGCTGGGACTTTGCTTGAAACTGCATGCTTACTTGTTTTTTCCCTGTTCCACGTTCTGCTTCTCCTACTCCTTTATTGGTTTCTCCTAAGAGTGTTGTAGCTGCCAGCCCCCAATAGACACACAGACCACCAGAAACCAGTGAGTATAGAAAGCACACTCTTTATTCAGCCAGCTGGGTCTGCCAGGGGTACACAGACCCCAAATTAAGCAGCCCCAAAATGTAGAGGTACAGGGTTTTTAAGCCCTAAACCCCATTCTTCATTCTGCCTGAACACAAAGGTCTATTTTTCTTCTATTTACTAACTGTCAACCCACAGGTCGGTTGTGCAAGTGAGGGGTACAGAAGCAGAAAGCTTATTGTTAGAATGTTATGTTCCCATAGGTGATAGCCTATGTTCCCATGGGTGATAGCAAAGCAGTATTTTTCCAGCATAAGAGGACTTCCTTAGTTAATCATTTGTATATGGTTCTGAGAAATTGGGACATCATTGTTGCAAATTCCAACCCCACCGTTCATACATTGCAAATATTCTAAATTATACTCTATTATGCAATTATTTTATATTGTATAATAATTTTAATGCCTTGCTTCTATGAGCAAATGGGCTTTACCACATACTCAACCTTATTACCCATTTAGTTAGCGTAAAAATCCTGCCCCTAGAGTCTAGTATTTTAAAAGACTGTTATAAATGGAATTTAAAGTGTTTCATGTAGACCAATATAGAGGTAACAACAACAAAAAAAACCCTCCCATATCATCTTGGGTTATCTGCTAACCTCCTGAAGCATGAGATCTGATTACCATTGTCATTATGTCATTAAAGCTCCAAGTAGAATTCAGCCAGTTTAATAACTGCATATTTGCATTTCTTCTCTTAGAAGCACGTTTTTTCCAAATATAACACGTCTTTGCTTTTACAAAAAGACCAGTTTCCTGAGCAAAATTTTCTTTTTGCTTCTTCTCCATAAACATCAACTTGGTATCCAGAATTTTCCTGCAGGTGAGGGCTTTGGTTAATTGTTTGATCATTTTAAGAAGCATCCACAGTGCAGCACAAGTCAGAGAGAACATTTTTGCCTTTTGTAGGCTTCAGGTCGGAGACAAGAGGGATTAACATCTAGATCAGATGTCAGTAAACTACAGCCTATAGGCCTACCCTACTGACTGTTTTTGTACCCTGCCCCCAACCCCCATGAGCTAAGAAATAATTTTTATATTTTAAAATCATTGAAAAAATAAAAAGAAGAATATTATTTTGTGACACATTAAAAATTAGGTGAAATTCAGATTTCAGTGTTCATAAATGTTTTATTGAAACATCACCTCGCTCATTTGCTTATATATTGTCTATGGCAGTTTTCAGTTGATTTGTTGCAACATTGATGACTGTTCTTAACAATTATCTTCTGTGGTCAGCAAAATAACACCCCCATGTTCCAGCCTTATCCCTGGAATTTGTGAATCTGTGACCTTACATGGCAAAAGGAATTTAGCAAATGTAGTTAAGGTTATGGACCTTGAGATGAAGAGATTAGTTTGGATTATTCAGGTAGGTCCAATCTAATCATATTTAATCTCTTAAAAACAGAGAATTTTCTCCAGTTAGAGTCAGAGAGATTTGACAAAAGGAAAAGTGTGAGAGGATTTGACATGCTATTGCTGGTTTGAAAACGGAGGGGACAATGTGACAAGGAATGCACACTGCCTCAAGGGGCTGAGAGAAGCTGACTGACAGCCAGCGAGAAACAGAGAGCATCCAGTCACACTGCAGTGGATTCTACCAGCCACCTGAATGAGCCTGGAAGCAGATTCTGCCCCCAGAGACTCCATGAACAGGGCTCTGCTACCACCTTGACTTTGTCTTTTTATGACACTAACCAGCTAAGCCCTACGGTGCTGAACTTCCAACCAAAGAACTATAAGGTTATAAATGAGTGTTGTTTTAACCACTAAATTTGTAGTAATTTGTTTCAGCAGCCGTAGGAAACTGATACCTCCTTAAAGCCTAAAACATTTACTATCTGGCCCTTTCTAGAGATATTTTGCCAAACCCTGACCTGAGTCCTTGCTCCCCAAATTGTGGGTCTTCAGACCAACAGCATTGGTGTCACCTAGGAGCTTGATAGAAATTCAGAATCTCGTAATTAAACTAGGTGGACAGAGTTTATGCTATAATAAATTTGGATTGGAAAACATGGTGAAGAGAGCCTTGATGTTTGAGCTTGTCACTTAACAGCCTAGGCTTCCACAAAGATAAACTTTTTTTAGGCCTCAGGCTCTGTCTTCTGTATAATAAAAACTTTGCTGGAAAGTATGCAGATAAGACCTTCCCAGTCCTTTATACCTTAATAGGAATGAGTTTGTTTGACATCTTTCTGAGAGTTCACTTTGATAAGGGGAGATGAACTTGAACCATGGTCCAGGTTAAAGGAGAAAAAAACCTCAGTTTTTTGGTTTTTGGTTTTTGGTTTTATTTTGGCCTCATCCTACATTTGGTTATCCAGCCAAGTGACCTCTTTCCCTGCAGTAAAGCAAATTCCAGTTTCTCATTATTCAGTTGGCACTATTAATATATATTAGATGTAACTGAGAAAAAAAAGAATGTTCTAGCCAGTTATATATGTATAGGCATTCCTTTAAAATCAGAATATTAAATCATTTATTATTAATTTTCTTCTATACAAACATTCTCTTTTGGTAAGGAACTTTGTCTTGTTCATCATTCCAAAACTATGTCTGGCACAAATAAGAGGCTCGATCAATATTTATAGGATAGAGGTAAATAAGTTATAGCCATTAGAATAAATACATTAAAATTCCGTAGGATATATATGAACATAGGATTCAAGCAGAAAACGTCCTCTGTTTGTTTATATCTTGCTGGTCAAATAAGTCTATTTCTAGTTAAGATCTATTCAAATCCCACTGATTATGATAGTAGGGGTTTTTGGAAGAAAAAAGTGGTAATAGAAGTTTGATATAGAAATATATAATTTGGTTCTTATTCTATTCTTAGAAGATTTAAAGTAGGATGTACTGTGACTGCATCTAAACTGCAGGATGAAGATAAACCTAAAACCAAATCAGAACATGTATGATCCACTGTTTTTTATAACAAAAATGAAAGCCAGATTGTACTATCCTATTTGAAGCAGCCAGTATATATTAAAGCAGAGAAAATGATTGTGATGATTGGTTTTAATTTAGCACAATTCTGTCTTTAATAAATGAAAATTTCTCTTAAAAGAAATCTAAAATATCTTGAAGAGGTTGTCAAGAGAGGAGAGAGAGCTAAGATTTGCAGGGGAAAAAAAGGTAGAATAATGTTGTTATGGGGAATTCTGAAGAGTATTAAAATTGACTAATTTATTAGAAGAGACTTTTGTGAGTTTATTACAAGTTCTTCATTATCGCAGTTCTTCCAAAAGAGCTTAAAGGGCTTTTTAATGCAAATTGAACAGCACATCTTGCTTTGATGTTTCCTAAATATCTCACTTTTTGAAACTAGAATAAGTAGATAGAAAAACCATATGAATTTTCAGGTTTCCCAATTATTTCAACTTATTTTGTATGATCCAAATAATTCAGCAATGTTTGTTGCTATTTCATTTTCTTCCAAAATTTTCTTTCAATTTTTATCCCATACACCAAATATCTGTATTAGTGTGTACAAAGATGCTTTATTAACTTCTAACATAACTCCGAGTTTACAATGCAGTTCAATCTTTCTGTGATATTAATACCCATCACAATTCATTCTCTGACAGAACCATGGTTCAGTGTAAAACTATGTAAATGCAAAAAGAGGATCTTCTTTTTCCTCATTGCTTTGTTGTTAATGAGTCAATTCTCCAAGTATCTGATGCACTTGAGGTTATTTGAAAACAAGTCTTAATGCAAACCTTGCATCTTCTCTTTTAAAAGTTTCAATTTATATGCCTCCAAATGATATACATCCTTAATCAAGTCACTGTTATGAAAAATTATACAACATCTGGAGACAACGAAAAAAATATGTGTCATATTCTTTCAATATCATATGAAATAGAAGACTCACTCAAAGATTATCTAGGAAAATATACCTTATTTGCTCACTTTATCATTGATTAAGGGTCAAAGATTACATGATGTTACACAAAAACTTAAAAATTTTTGTTCAGTAGATGAAAATAATCTCAGTCCAGTAGAAAAGATAAACCCAAAGGTTACAGTTTTTTTGGTCCCGTAGAAAAGTTTTGTATTTAACCTGACCATTTTATCCTGACATTCTTTTATTAAATACCTAAGTACACCAATTTCCTCACATGCTCTCAAACCAGTCTTAGTTAGTTTCTACTGGTTCCCTCATTAATTAATGAGTTGAATGAAATCTTTGACATATGTTCTTTTTATACATGTATAAGAGTCAAAAATTTTGCCATTTGTGAAAATTATACCTGAGTGCCACTTAACACCTCACACTCCACCTACAGGCAAGTAGGTTCTAGACTATCCTTATGAAAAAGAATGCAGATCAGAGAATTTCAATATGAAAAACAAAATGAAAAATTACTTAGCTGAGGGGGAAAAAATACCATCAGTCTTGGAAGAGAAAAAAAATAATAAATCACTCACCATAGATACTGATATAATAATGACTTTTATTTAGCCCTTATTCTGTTCTCTCTGTTGGAAAAAGGGAAGGACTGGGTTCAAGCAATAAGAAAAGGTAAGAAGATGCATTGTTTATAAATGAAAGGTATTTGATTCTCAGATTTGGTTACAGATCTTTCCTCTTCTTGTTGAAATCCCTGGGGTCCTTAGCTGATATACTGAGAGTACTTCGTTCCCTTTTTGCTCAATAAAAAGAAAAGTTAACTCATCACTCAATTTTCTGAGGTATGACTCTTATCTCCTTGCTTATCCCCATTTTCAAAGGTCACCCTAGTCATACTTCAGGCTTCAGCATGCATTTGGTTATTACCTGCCAGTGTCAGTCAAATGGAGATAAGCCATGTACCTCTCCTCAAGGAAGTCATAGTCTCAGAAAGAAAAGGCAAAGGAATAGACTGGACACAGTTCAGTGGAGAACAGAGAGACAGTCTGGAAAGAACTTTTAAAATTTGTCTATGACTAGGAGTACTTAAGTCTAAAGTGAGAAATGGGAGTAAGAGGTTCCACCTTAAGGAGAGTTCCATCCTAATGAATAAAGACAGTGGGCTGAAGTCCACTGGACTTTCAGTTATTTTTCTAAGAAATGAGTCAGGAACCTATGGATTAGGTACCCTATATCTTTAGAAACTATGTAAGAACCCTTAGCCTTATACTATTTATTTATTTAGCAAACATTTTCTGAGAGGCCCAAGTTTGTGTTATTTTTAATTTTTCAATTAGTGAAAAGCAATAACACATTCTTAAATGAACTGGTCTAGTGGGGTAGCAGCTTTGAAAAGGAGATAAAAGCCAGGCCTGTGACATGAAAGTAACAGAAAGCCTGAGATTCAGTCTGGAACAGGAAATGTGTCCCTAGGATATAAATAATGTAAGCCCACATAGCAATGTTTTATCAATGAACTTGCCTCTGTCGTACATAACCTTCAAGCTGCCCATGGGTGACTTCCTGCTACTATTATCTTGAGGTTCCTTTCAACAAAACTATTTATTCATTTGTTCTGATGTAAAAGTATACAAACTAGGAAATAAATAAAAATACAAAATAGAAATCACTCATAATACCACCTCACACAAGTAAGACTTAGCATCTTGGTATAAGTCCTCCTTCTGTGTTTATTTTTTACGTACCTGTATTAGTTTGTCAGGGATATTATACTGAAGCATCGCAAACTAGATGGCTTAGACAGTAGAAATTTATTACTTCACAGTTCTGGAGGCTAATAGTCCAAAATCAAGGTGCCAATAGAGTTGGTTTCTTCTGAGGGCTGTGAGGGAAGGATATGTTCTAGGCCTCTCTCCTTGGCTTGTAGATGGCCTTCTCCCTGCCTCTTCACATCATCTTTGCTCTTTGCATGTCTCTGTGTCCAAATTTCCCCTTTTTTATAAGGACACCAGTCATATTGGATTAGGGTTCACCCAAATGACTTCATTTTATCTTTTTAAAATGACTTTTATTAAAATATAACTAACATACAATATTGTATTAGTTTCGGGTATACACCATAGTTGTTAAAGAAGTGATCACATGATAAGTCCAGCAACCATATGAAACTATACAATGCTATCACAATATTATTGACTATATTTCCTATGCTGTATACCATAACCCCTTGATTTATTATATACTTGGACGTTTGAACCTCATATTCCGCTTCACCTTCCCCCCCCGACTTTTTTTGATTTTTTCAATTACAGTTGAGATTCAATATTATTTTATATTAGTTTCAGGTTTACATCATAGTGGTTAGACAATTACATAATTTATGACTTCATTTTATCTTAATCACCTCTTTAATACACTATGTCCAAATAAGGTCACATTTTGAGGTACCAAGGGTTGGGACTCCAACATACCTTTTCAGGGGGACACAATTCAATCTATAACAATACCTGATATACTGACCGATCTGATTTTTTTGCACCCCATTCTCCAACTCTTGATCTTGCTCTTTGCTCAAAGAGGCTGGCCTCTATGGATGACATCAGTGGCCCCTCTCCCTCTGGCTTCCAGTTGCATTGAGCTAATAAGAGACACTGGCAGAAGAACAGAGGGCAGAATGAGGGAGAGATGTAGTGTTTATTTTCTTCATTTCCAACCCCCCCCTCCCCACCCCGCCATTGTCATTTCACACCTAGTGGTATGGTAAGGGTTTCCTACTGCTCTTAGTGCTTGGAAATCTCGACATCTTTTTTGATCTTCTTAACCCCATCTACACCTCTATAAATAGTTTTTTTTGTTAAACGCACCTCAGTTAAGTCCTTTGGTATAGCATGAATTTCTTATCAGGATCTTGACTAGTACTTAGACATATAGCATATTTTATATAGTTGGCATACTATTTGTTAAGAAAAAATATTCAAAGAATTGGAAATAAGGCAAAGGAGAGGAGGCATGTTATTTTACTGGGATCATTGTGTAACAGAAATATTTAATTCTCTAGGAGAATGTATATGCGTTTGATTTTACTCTTCGATAACAGCCCAGATACTGTACAGTTATATATTAACTTGTAGATTATTTCTGGCTGGTAGAAAAAACTTCAAAAGTTATGATTTTATGCCTTATGAGTTATTTAATCAGTTTCATATTTTATGTAGCCCTTATTCTAACACTTTTTATTAATGCCTATAGATAGATATATGTCCCTTCCCACGGGACGACTAACGGGAGCTCCGACCAGGCGTGAGACTCGAGGAGACAATCTGCAAGAGAATGGGGGACAGGAGACGCAAAGAGTAGAGGCAAGACAAAGTTCTGATCAAGCCTCAAAGTTTATTTTCACACAAGGGTATATATATTTTCAAAGATCAGAGGGAGGCAGGCATGGGGTGATCTGGTGTGGCGCCGTCAGCCTTTAATGGTCTGCTGGTAGGCAGTTAAGCAAACAGGATACCTTGAGTTGCAGGTAGCTGCAGTCAATTCCGGGCTTATCTTGTGTTTGCCCTTTTGAACTTTCCTAGGAGCCTAGAGAGACTTGTGAGACTTATGTTCAAAGGTTAACTTCTCAGTTAAAACTTTCCTATGAGTTGGCTCCCAACAGATATACAGTATATTAAATGCTTTACAATCTCACTGATACCCTCACTAATAAATCAAATAAATATTTGATATGTTTATTCTATATTTATGAGTTTATTTTTAAATTATTTGAAAATTATGCTTTAACATACTTCATACAGTTTGCATTATATATTTTTTAGACCTAACATATCATCAATTAATTTCACTCCATCATTCCCCAAATGTTGAGGATTTAGCTTGCTTCTAATCTTTAGCTATAAATAAGCTTTGCTGATGATATTCACTTTTAACTGTAGTTTCCATGTAGGCAAATGTTTGTGGGAAGAGAATGGTATAAGTTTGCACTGGGTCTTTACCTCCCATATTCAGGATGGTCCTGCCTTTCCTTCTTTCTCCGTCCTATCCTTCATTCCATTTTACCCCCATTACAGCTACCAAGCTGCCCTTCTGTGACTTAAAGCCAGTTTGTGGTTTGGTCATTTTGGGGTATGGCTTGAGCGTACTACATTCTAACAATAGCATCTGACATGTAGTGAGTCTTTTACTATTTACAGACACTGTGCTAAATACCTGATATGTATTACTTCTTTTGGTCCTGTGACTACTAGTCAGCCAGGCCTTGTTATTATCTTCCATTCTCCCTGTGAGGACACTAAGATTTAAACTCCGGTTTGATCATAAAGTCTGTGCTCTTAATCACTGAGGTAGGAACTGACATGTTTTGAATCCCTGAGTGAATGAATAAATGAATAGTCAAAACCCTCCTAAATAGGCTTAGCTGGAGAGCCAGACTGACAGAGCCTCACCATGGGCACAATGCTGGCTGGGGCTATCTTCTCAGGCCTCTTTCTGGCCTCTCTATTTATAGTTCTCTACATGTTTTGCTGGCCTGCTTTCTAGTTCAGGGGTTGGCAAACTTTTTAAAGAGCCGGACAATAAATATTTCAGGCTTAGCAGGTTAAATATAGTCAGTCTCTCTCTCTCTCTCTCAATCTCTCTCTCTCTCTCTCTCTCTCTCTCTCTCTCTCTCTCTCTCTCTCTCTCTCTCTCTCTCTCTCTCTCTCCCTCCCTCCCTCCCTCCCTCCTTTCCTTCCTTCCTTCCTTCCTTCCTTTTCTTTTCTTCCTTTTTTTTTAACACTTTAAAAACATGAAAATCATTAGCTCATGGAGAGAAAATATAAGAATATGTAGGGGTGAAAGGCCTGCTGGCAGTTCCCCAGACTTTGATCCACAGGTTCCCTATGGTTTTAGCCTTAGGGAATAAATGATTTGATTTTTGTATAGGGCGTGACTTAAAGACTCTTTTTCTGTGTTCCCTTTATGGTATGGGTGAATGGTTAGTTAGCATCCCAGGAGAAATCTTCCTTTGTTCTACCTATTTCCTTGTGGTCTAGCTTTCGGGCTGATCAACCTATTGCAATCTCTGAATATAGCTTGATTTAACAATTAAAATGTTCTCTTGTCTCCTCTCTATGTTACAACCACTACATTCTTAATTTTAGTTATTGTATATTTTTACTTCTATAAATTTTATTTGGTTCTTTTTAACAGTTACCAGTTCTCAGCCAAATTTTTGATTTTGCCTTTTATCTCATTGGGAAGAATACTTATTTTAGAGTATGTGTCTCATAATTCTAATATCTGTCTATACCCATGTGAGACTTTTCCTATTTTCTATAATTTCTGCCTTTTTTTATGCATCCTTCTTAATGTGTCTCATTATTTCTTGTCAAAAGTTGGACATTGTAATTGCAAAATTGTTTATGCAATTCCATGCAATTCCATGCATGAATGTTCTCTTCCTCCAGAGAAGATTTATGCTTGCTTTTGTATGGTATCTGGGCATGCTAGCAGTTTGGGATGCCCATAAGCACTAGCCAATTCAGTGATTGAGATGATTTCAGGCTGAGCTATAGATTCTGGAAGAGGTTACTTCTGGTTGTTGGATGTAGCCCTTCGGGGTAAAGATCCAAATCTTCCCCTATTTTCTTGATGCGTTCCTCAGCTTAACAAGGAGAAAAATTCTGTTCAGCTGCTCAGCTTCTCAGTTTCCCTGCTAGAATTTGTATAAGTATCCAGTGGAAAAGCAGCTTCCTGAGCTTCCTTCTTCTCTTAGGTCCTAGGCAGGTAGATCTAGTTAGCTTGCCAAGTACCTTTACACAGATGTTTCATATCTCGCCCATCTTCTCTAGTTGTCCTGAAGTCATGTGCTTGGGCCAAAACCCCTAGCCTGCCATTCCAGAAGTGGGAATTCAGAAATAAATTCTCCATGCAAAGGACCTTATCATTGATAGAAATGGTTGAGAAGAGGCTTACACTGTCTTTCAAAAATTCCAAAGAAGATAAACCAAGCAATCAAACAAACGGAAATAAAAAAACCACTAACGCATACCTATGATTTTGGTTTGAATTTTCTACTGTAGTACATTTCAATATACATCAGTTGTTGAGTCTTTAATAAATAAAAATGTTTCTAAGTTATTATCTGTTATAGTATATTCTAAAAATAACAAGGATTAACTATATATTTTGAGGTACTTGCTGAAAATTTAAAGTTAAACAAACCAAATGAAAATACTTTACTTTGTGAAACAATTTTGAGCTATAATTTTAACAGAAGGATTCTTGAATTTTTTTTTAAAAAACTATTCCATATTGAAGTTGATTTTCCTCTCCTCTATCATATATTCCAGCTATTCAGATATTCTCCATACTTGCTATGTTACCTGGGCAGGTTTGGGTTCATAAAGTTCTTTTATTAATATCCTGGTTCTCTTTCTGTGCACATGACAAGTGGAATTTTCTCAGGAAACAAGATATACAAAATGTTATACTCTGTAATGTTACCGGGAGAAAAAAAAAGAACCCTTGCCTTCACTTGTAAGTCAGAGTGAGCCCCTGAGTGGAGAGCATAGAGATTGTGGGCGCTCTCCAGAGACTGCAAAGGCACCCCAGAGGACATGGAAGTAATTCACAGTGTTAGCCTAGCAACTACTTGCCTTGACCACTGTCCTATAGTTGTCCCTTGGAGGGAGACATGACGACATTGGTCCTTATCACTGGCTGAAAGAAAACCTCTTTGTTTATAAAATTAAAAGCTAAAATAAAAGGTTACCTAGGGGACCTCTTTCTCCTAACTAGCTCAGTGATTATAGAGAGGGATGGAAAGGGTGGAATATTTCAATTATCAGAAGAACATTTTTACCTCATACAATTTCTGCCCTGCAACTGCTACCTGTCTTCCCCTCTTCTCTGATTCTGATATATTGGCCAAAGTGGGTGGGTGTGAGTCTCTCCAGTTAATTCAGATTTGCTGAACCACCCTTGTCATACCAAAGCCACACCTTCACCCTCACCCTTTTCTTTTAATGAGAACCACTGGTCTGATCTTTCATGGATTTTCTTCTACTGGGCATTTTTTTTCCTCTTGGTTTATATTTGCCTAGTCATTTTTAAGATGGACAGAAGGTTTCTAAAAACTTCCCCCTTCCCCAGCATCTATTGTAGGTCGTATCTTCTATCATGTGACATACACTGTCCTGTGTCTAGGTGAAGCAGATTTATGAAGATGCCATTCTGGTAGACAAAAAGAGCTGAGGACCTGAACCAATGTTCCAAACATTTTTTCTTTATTTAGTATTACTTAGATTCTGTGGGTTTTTCCCCCTACTTTAAAAATATAATTTATATGTAGCAAATTCACTCTTTTTAGTGTAATCTTCCATGAGTTTTGATAAATGCATACAGTTGTGAAATTATACTATAAACGAAATATAAAAGAAACCCATCATGCCAAAGATACCCCCAGGCTCCATTGTAGTCAACCTCTTCCCCTACTCCCAGATCCTGACAACTACTAATTTGTTTACTGCTCCTATATATTTGTCTTTTCTGGATAGTCAAATAAATAGAATCATAGAGTGTGTAGCTTTTTGTATCTGGATTCTTTTATTTTGCATAATATATTTCTACAGGTTTTTGCATATATCAGTAGTTTCTTTTTTATTGCTGAAGAGTGTTCTAGGGCATTGACGTATCTCAGCTTGTATAAACATTCATCCATTGAGGGATATTTGCATTGCTTCTAGTTTTTAGCAATTATGAAAAAAGCCTAGGTTTAATAGTGGGCAAGTTTTTCTGTGAACATAAAATTTCCTTTTTCCACAGTAAATATCCAGGAGTGAGATTGCTGGATCACATGATGTCATCAAGACAAAAAAAGGGGTCCATCTTTCTGTGCACATCTAAGCCAAAGAAGAAATACATGCCGGCTTTTGCAGGAAAGAAAGTAAGGTTTATTGAAAAGTCACAAGTCCCGGAGACACAGGAGGAATATCGCTCAAAGGCCTGACTCACTGGGTGTCTCAGGAGTGCAGATTATATAAATCAGTAATCACGGAAACTAAGAGAATTGAGTTCGTGGGTGCTGCAGATTGGACAATAGAAAGGGGATGAAGTAATCGATCATCGCATCCAGTTCTGGAATCAGCCAAGGCGCCATCGTCTGGTCCCGTGGAATGGTCCCATGGCCAGGTCTCATGGCCTGGTCCCATGGCCTGGTCCCGTGGCCTGTAGGATTCTTGTTCTGCCTTGATGGGCCTGGGGTTGAAATACATAACAGTCCAAGATATTATCCTTAATCCAAAAGAAACCTATTGTTTTCATGATTATAGACCTGAGGCTTGGCTACTCTTATGCCCTAAGGTTTAATGATTAAAGGAGCAGGCATACAGAGGATAAGGATGGGAGAAAAAAGCAAGTAAGTCGCAATGCCATTATCTGGGCAAAACCAGCTTGAATCAGAGAGAAAAAAACTATATTGAAGAAATGAAGTTATGAAGTTTGCGTGTGGTTACAATAGGAAGTGTATGTTTAATCTTACAAAAAATTGCCAAACTATTTTCCAGAGTGGCTGTATTATTTTGAATTTCTACCAGCAAAGAGAGTTTTAATTTCTCCTCATTTTCACCAGCCCTTGGCATTGTCATTATTGTTAAGAATGTTATCCATTACAATAGGAGTGGAGTGGTGTTTCAGGGTGGTTTTCATTTAAATTTCCCTAAAGAGTAAAGAAGTTGAGCTTCTTTTCATGTGCTTATTTGCCATCAATGTAGCTGTTCTTTAACAGAACGTCTCTTCAAATTCTTAGCCCATTTATTAATTGGGTTGTTTGTTTTCTTATTATTGAGTTTTGAAAGATTTTTTTTTAGAAATAACTCACATACCAGAAAATTCACCCTTTTAGTCTATAATTCAGTAGTTTTTATTATATTCACAAAGTTGTGTAATTATCCGCACTGTGTAATTTCAGAACATCTTGATCTCTTCAGCAAGAAATCCCTTATCCCTTAGCAATCACTTTATTTTCTCCCTTCCCCAGTTCCTGGCAACCACTAATCTACTTTTTGTCTGTATAGATTTGCTTATTCTGAACATTTCATATAAATGTAATCACAGAATATGTAACTTTTGTGTCTGGTTTTATCCATTTAGTATAATGTTTTCATGGTTCAGCCATATTGTAGCATGTATCAATACCTCTTCCTTTTTATGGCTGAATAATTATACTTTGTATGGACATACTACATTCTGTATATCCATTCATAAGTTGATGGACATCTGGGTTGTTTCTACTTTTTCACTATTATAAATAATGTTGCTATGAGCATTTATGTGCAAGTTTTTATGTGGACCAATGTTTTCATTTCTCTTGTGTGTATAACTATGAGTGAAATTGCTGAGTCATATGTTAATTCTATGTTTAACTTTTTGAGAAACTTTCAAACTATTTTCCACAGCAGCTGTACCATTTTACAGTCTCACCAGCAATGTATAAAGATTCCAATTTTCCCCCATCCTTGCTAACACTTGTTATTGTCTGGATTTTTTTTTGGGGGGGGGGTTATTGTTGTTGTTTTTAATTAGCTATCCCAGTGGGTTGGAAGTGGTATTGTAGAACCAAAGTGACTCCATCTTAGATACAAATCCTCCATTTTGAACTTAAGTGGAATAAAAAAAAAAAAGAAAAACCACCAGCTGACTAAGAGTCACCCCACCCAACAATTGGCCAATCAGAGACCCCTTGGAATTATCTGAAAATCCCACCCACCAAGTTCCCTGTCCTGTGTTTCTTTTCCTCGGCACGAAGTTTAACCAATCCCCTTAAAGGTTTTAAAATAAACTCACCAATCCTGTAACGCCACGGCTGTACTCCCCTGCTTGTGGCTTTACCCTTTAAAAACCCTTTGAAACTGTAAGTCGGGGCTGATACTTCCACTGCTGCATCAGTGCATCGGTACTCGGCCCGGGTTCAAGCCTGCAAATAAACTCCCTCTTGTTCTTACATCTGTGTCAGCTCCTTGGTGCGCGTAGAGACTCGAAGTCGGGTATAACAGTATCTTACTGTGGTTTTGGTTTGCATTTTTCTAAAGATGTTAGCCATTTGTATATCTTCTTTGGAAAAATGTCTGCTCAAATCCTTTCTCATTTTATTAATTAGGTGATTTGTTTTTATTGTTTAGGTTTAAGTTTTTCATATATTCCTGATACAAGTTTCTTATTAGATATAAGATTTGCAAGTATTTTTTCCATTCTGTGGATTGTCTTTTCAACTTCTTGATGGTATCCCTTAAAGCACAGAAGTTTTTAATTTTGATAAAGTCCAATTTCTTTTGTTGCCTCACTTTTGGTGTCATAGCTAAGAAACCTTACTTTAAGGTCATTAATATTTATGTCTATGTATTTTCCTAACAGTCTTATAGTTTAGCTCTTAACGTTTAGGTATTTGAGTCATTAATTGATTTTTACATTGAAAGATCCTAGCAGTCTGGGGTAAATTCCACTTGGTCATGGTGTATAATCCTTTTTGTATGTTGCTAGATTCGGTTTTCTGGTGTTTTGTTGTTGTTGAGAATGTTTGCATCTATTTCATAAAAGATATTGTTGCTCATTCTCTAACAGATAGACAGGACACCGAGGCTATACGCAGGAAGCAGCGTTTATTGATGCCTGCGCCGATTCAGCGGATTCTTATCCAAAGGCTGAGCTCCAATTGTAACATGGCAGGCAGTTTTATATAATCTTGTACTTCTGCATTTCTACATAGTTATATTCCATATAAGGAATGAGAACATTGATTGGTTGCCAAACTATAAGGAAACCAGCTTAATCGTTTAAGTGGGTTTTCGGACTGCAGCATCAGCCAGAGAGTCCTGGGGAAGGGATGGGGGTGCAGTCAGAAACTAATTCTTTCGAGCAGGAAATGATCAGGCAGGGTCAGGCTGCCACAATATTGGGTCTATAATTTTATTATCTTTTTGTGATGTTTCTTGATTTTGGTGTCAGGGTAATCCTGGATTCATAAAATGAGTTCGGAAATGCTACCACCCCTTCTATTTTTCAGAAAAGTTTGTAAAAGATTAGTGTTAATCCTTTTTAAATTTTTTGTTAGAATTCACCCATGAAGGCATCTGGATCTAAAATTTTCTTTGTGGAATGTTTTTTGATTACTAATTCAATTGTTTGACTTGTTATAGGTCTATTCACATTTTCTATTTATTCTTGAGGTGGTTTTGGTAGTGTGTCTTTCTAGGAATTAATGCATTTCATCTAGGTTATCTAGTTTGTTGGCATATGATTGTTTATAGTATCCCCTTATAACTCTTTTTATTTCTGTGAAGTTAGTAGTAATGCTACCCTCTTTCATTTCTTTTAGTAACTTGAGTCTTTTCTTTTTTGGTCAGACTAGCTAAAGGTTTGTAAATTTTGTTGATCTTTTCAAAGGGCCCACTTTTGCTTTCTCTGTTTTTCTGTTCTCTATTTCACTCCTTTCAATTGTGCCACTTTCACATCTTGTATTTTGGGGCTATGCTTTTATGTTCACATATATTTATAATTATTATATCTTTTTGATGGATTAGTCTCTTATCATTATAAAATGTCTTCTTTGTTGCTAGTTAAAATTTTTGTCTTAAAGTCTATTTTGTCTAATATTAGTACATCCACGACAGCTCTTTTAGTTACTATTTGTATGATATATATTTTCTATTCTTTCACTTTTAGTGTATTTGTGCCTTTGAGACTAATGTATGTTTCTTGTAGATACCATATAGTTGGATCATGTTTTCTTATCTATTCTGTCAGTCTCTGCCTTTTGATTGGAGTGTTTCCAGAAATTGCCAGAAAAAAGTCAGATGATGGCAATTCTCTTGAGATGGGACTTTGAGGGAACTCCAAACTTCTATTCTCAGTGGCCGCTAGTTTTCGCAGCTATTTTTTATTTTGCAAGACTGTAGAATTTCAAGATTTCTAGGAGCTAGAAAGAGGAAGATGCCATGAGGAAAGTTGAAGTATCACAAACTCTCTATTCTTACTGAAATTCCACATTTTTATTTTGAATAAACATTCCTTGAATTGTTGCAAGCCTTTAGTTACTTTCCAGAGTTATGAAAAGCTGATTTTGACAATTTTTGTCAGTATTCTCATTGTTCTTAGGGAAAAGCAAATTTTCAGAGGTCTTTACTATTCCTACAGATGTCACTTCTCCAAATCTGCTTTTATACCTAACTACCCATAAAGAAAAATCTGCCAAATGTTTATTTCTTATGAAATTTAAAAAGTATAGATCTATATATTTTTCTGCATTGGAAAAATAAAACTGAAAACAGTTATATCAGGCAGACACATTTAGGAGATACAAACAAATAAGAAATGGGGAATAAATTTTATATAATCCAGAAAGATAAAGAGCAATTTGCAACAGTACAACAAAAGCAACCCAGCTTTTAATTCCATACTTTATAGAATTCAACAAGTTAATGCACCCAAACTCCAAATTTTCTAAACATTTTCTTTCTACCACCCAGATCTTCCTCAGATACTAAATTAGTCTTCTATTGCTGCCATAACAGATTACCACAAACCTAGTGGCTTAAAACAACACCATTTATTTGCTCACCACTCTGTATGTCAAAAGTCTACACAAGCTCCGGTATTTTCTTTGTTCTGGGTCTCTTTGAACTGAAATTAAGGCGTTGGCCAGGCTACATTTCTCTCTGGAGGCTTTGAAGAAGATTCCTTTTCCAAGCCCATTGAAATTATTGGCAAAATTCAGTTTCTTTAAGTAGTATGACTTCTGATTATCATCTGGAGGCTGATTTCTGCCCCAAGAGACTATCTACATTCTTTGGCTCGTGGCCCCCTTTTACCCATCTTCAAAACCAACATCAGTGTGCTCCTTCTCATACTTTGAGTCTCTCTGACTTCCTCTTTTTCCCCCAACCAGAAAAAAAGTGTTTTTAAAGAGACTTGTGTGGTTAGAATAGACTCACTAGGATAATCTCTCTGTTTTAGAGTCAACTGTACAACATAACATAACATAATTAAGGAAGTGATCTCATCGTATGCACAAGATCTGGGCATAGAATCTTGAGGGACCCATTATTAGAATTCTGCCTACCTAAGTAAAAGTCGGTTTGTTTGCAAAATGATTGGACTAATTAAAGATATACACTTACACAGAAAAACTTTTCCTCCAAATTTTTACTGTGGAAATTTACAAACATACAAAAAAGTGGAAAGAATAGTATAAAGTACACATATATATCTACCAACTAGGTTTAAGAGGTTTAAAATCTTTGCCATATTTGTTCTATATATCTATCTATCATCTATCTATCTCTATATAAGTATCATGGTATCACATTCCTGAATATTTGAACACGCATCTCCAAGAATAAGAACATTTCGTTATATCACCAAAATGCTATTATCATATTAGGAAAATTAATGATAACTTCCTTATAGTATCTACTATGTAGTTCAATTTTCCAATTGTTTGAAAATGTTTTTTATAACTTTTTTTTAAATGATCTAAGATTTATTAAATGTATTTGTCATGATATTGTGGGGGAGAAACAAACTTTTCTCTACCCTCAAGGTTCTTCTGGTTGGTCTAAAAATCAAATGGACAAGAGACAGATTAGCAAGAGAAAATAACCAAATTTAATACATACATATTATGAGAAACCCACATATATGAGAAAGTCAGAGACCCCACACATGCAAGAAAGGTTCAGAGATAGGAAGGGAGATTGAGGTATATAAGACATCTTGAGCTAGGGACAAGATAATGTACTTTTGGTGCATCAAGGGGCCATTGCAGGATGATAATAAGAAAAGACATTTAATGAATAAAAGTTTACGTTGCCCTTTAGGTAGTAGGTAAAAAATGAAGCCAAAGTTTCTCTTGAGCCAGAAGCTAAAACTGCCTTTAGTTCAAAATAATCTGCATACCGCTGAAGCATATCTTGGGGTGGCTCATTCTGAACCCCCATAATATCTCTTTTGTGACCTTTAACCTAGAACTGTCTTCACTTTTTTTATTTGCATTTTATAGACTTTGAAGAGGCAAGATAGATTTGTGATCTTGAGGAATGCCTTACATCATTCTTGATTTGACCGACTTTTTTTGTGGTATCATTTAACTTGTTCTCTTGGCCCCTGTATTTTAAGTACAAAGTTGAAAGGTAAAAATATTTCATAGGTTATGCTATTTACTTCATATTGTATCATAATAGGAGTACATAATGTCTGTCCCAGACTCTCCCACTCTTAGTTCTGTTAAGTTTGATTCCAGAGTTAAAGTGACAACCACCAGATTTCTCCACTGCAGAGTTGTTTTTCCCTTTATAACAAAAAAAGTTATCTATTCTGTTCTGCAGCAGCCTGACATCTAATAGTTGTGCCATCCACTGAAAATCCCTTCCTCAATCAATTGTGTCACTAGGGTTTACACAATGATAATTTTTTTAATTCTGTCATTCTTCTACGTTTATCAGTTGTAATTCTTCTGTAAAGAAGAGGCTTTTCTCTTCAAATAGGTGAAATACTTAATTTTTTCTAATTTTAAATTTTCAGCGAAAAAAAATGATGTAAAAGCCTTGAGTGTTTTTATTTCTTTTTCCTTTTTCTTTTATATTATCAATATAAACTTACAAATTTTATTTATAAACAATTACATTTGTTATAGTTATCATTATCATCATTATCATTATTTGATGCTCCAATTGCTCAGTCAAATTGGCCAATGGGAACCCCCTCAGTGTGATGCCAATATCTTTTAAAATGACTCCATTAACCTTAGATGGTTTTTTTTGTTTTTGTTTTGC
Source organism: Macroglossus sobrinus (assembly GCA_004027375.1). Taxonomy (NCBI): domain Eukaryota; kingdom Metazoa; phylum Chordata; class Mammalia; order Chiroptera; family Pteropodidae; genus Macroglossus; species Macroglossus sobrinus. Next base: position 38,972 of record PVKZ01001370.1, read on the forward strand.
TTTCTGACATAAAACAATCCAGGCTCATCTTGAACTTTCCCTGCCCTAGATCAGGAATCAGCTATCTCTCCAAGAAGTGTTGATTGCTTTCAGTGGAGAATGGAATTCAGAAACCAAGATATGAGTGCTAAATATTTTTATTGCTGTTGAGGGCAAGTACATATATTCTAGCCCAGGGGTCACCAAACATAACAAATTGTTGCCCTTAAGCCAAATCAATCCCACTGCTTCTTTTTGTAAATAAAGTTTTATTGGGAGACAGTCACTCTCATTTGTTTATATATTGTCTGTGGCTACTCTCATGCAACAACAGTGGAGCTGAATAATTGTAACAAGGAGGGTATGGCCTACAAAACCTAAACTATTTACTATTAGCTATTTACAGAAAAAGTTTGCCAATACTGATATAAACATCTAGGAATTATATTTATAATATTCAATGTTTATGTTCCTAATTCAAAATGGACCATAAGTGTTTTTCTTAATTTCTGGAATTTTTATTTATGTTTCTATTTTCTTAAGTGAAAGTCTTGATTCTTAAAAATGGACATAGTTATATGTTTTGCTTCTAAAAATAAAATTACTGAAGAAATTTTAAGATTTCTTTGGTGTTTTTACATTGTCTTTATAATACATTCATTAAGAATGTACAGAGTACTATGCTTAAGTCATTTAAAATAATTTATTTTTATCTGTGGGCAATGTTATTGATTTGATATACTAGTAGATTCATTTGTTTCATTTTATTCTTAATTTTAGAGTTTGCTTTATATTCCTTTGTATATGGAAATTATTTTGAAATATATAAAACATAACTCTATTGGAGGGTTTTAACAGGCCTATTAAAAACTAATAAATTTAGACTACAAAACACCTGTAAGAATATAGAAGAACTAGACCATACAATTAGCAAGCTTGAAAAAACTATCTAGCTGATTTTATGGAGTTAAAAGGATCTTAATGCCAATAACAAAAAAGGAAAATACAGGAAAAGTATAAGCCAATCACTTACAAAGACAGGTATGCAAACCCTTAACTACAAAAAGAAAATTAGCAATCCAGATCTAGCAGTATATATGTATGTTATGTTAGATGGGTAGATGGAAGATAGATGGAAAGACAGAGAGGAGAAACTGCCTGCCTGCTACACCCTATTTGATCTAGGAGTTCCCTAGGACATTTGCCTTTGTATGCGACATTTGCCTTTGTGTGGGACCTTTGCAGCCAACAACTGCTTTCTATGATCTGCTGTTTCCTGTAATCTGCTTGCTTGCTTGCTTGCTTGTTTGCTTGCTTGAAAGACCACCAGGATATGGTCTTAAGCTTTATAAACTGCCTCCTCTGGAAGCTCGAGGCTGATCTCTTCTAACCCTGCGTGGTAGAGAGTCAGTCACCGGCCAGCTAATAAAGGCTCACAATTCTCTTTGATTCAGTTCTGTGGGTCCCTGTTCTCATCTGCTCCATAACAGGGTCTAGGGAAGTGGGGTTAAGGGAGTAAGGCTGAACATTTGTCTTGAATTGCTCAGAAAAGGGAAATATGATAAGACAGATTGCTCCAAGGTGTCCCTTTCCACGGGACGACTAACGGGAGCTCCGACCAGAAGTGAGACTCGAGGTGACAATCTGCAAGAGAATGGGGGACAGGAGACGTGAAGAATGGAGGCAAGACAAAGTTCTGATCAAGCCTCGTTTATTGTAGGTAGGAGTAGAGTATATAAAGGGGAGGATTTGCATAATCACAGTTGCCTTGGATACCGAACCGCAGAGCATTCCATTTCCTTATATGACCCAAAAATGCAGAAGGGTCCCGAGAGAGGAGGGAGCTGCAAGGTCAGATTAGTTTAAGCAAATGGCTCAAGGGGCCCAGGGCATGTCAGGGCAACTGACTTTATGCTGTCTATACTATCAGATAGCACAGGGCGAGGCAGACCCTGTCCCAAGGCGAAGTTGCCTAGATCTCAGGTATGAGAGCCTTGATAAGAACGGCTCCCGACACCAAGGACTTCTACTGTGGCCTTCAGGGTGTTTAGCTTCCCTTAGGCAGCAATTATGTGGTTTGAAAAATACCAACTCATTATTAATTACACAAATAGGGGCTACTTCTCATTTTTCCTCTCTTGGAATTCATGTCAGACCCTCAATATTGCAGTGGCCAGCTTAGAGAGGCCTCACAGTTTCCAGACTTCTTTGCACTTGGCAGGAGTTTTAGCTGCAGATGACAGAAAACCAACTGGAATCACTTATGCAAAAGAGAATTTGTTGAGAGGACATTGTGTAGCTCCTAGAACCAAGAGATTTGCTAAATAAACAAGAGTTGCAGAAGCTCCAGAGACCTCATAAAATGGAAAGAAGTTCTTTAAAACCAGTGCACTCTCTCTGCATCTGTCCTGTGTGCTTTCCTCTGTGCATCTGTGACATTCTCTCAGACCGGCTTTTGCCCAGAGGCTGAGACCAAGGTTCTGGTAGCTCCTGGCCTCACATCTACTCAGTTTTACCACCCAATAGAAAAGTGGCCTCTTTCTTTTGTTCTAATTAAAATTATCCTGGAAGATGCAGGTTTATTTTAGGTCATAAGCTCATCCCTGAGTCCCATCACTGTAGCCAGGGGTCAGGCCAATTTAGTCAGATACCAATCACTGTGGCCAAGGAGGTAGGGTCTCTAAGAAGATGACAATTCCCATTTAACCCTAGGGTTAAAGGAGCATCTCCCAGAAGAAAGCAGTTGTAACCAGAAGAAAAGAAGGGAGCTGGGCACAAGGAACAAATTGAAAATGCTACAGCCTCATTAAAGACAAAAATCTAACCTTTGGGACCTCATATTTATCAACACAACTTCTGCAGTCATTTCAGATGAATATTCATAATGCAGCAAGCCCCCATTTAACCAATATATGAGAAAATGTTTCCACATAAGTGATTTTTCTAGGTAACTGAACTTTATCCCTTTAAGTACTAAAACATGTTTCTTTAGTTCATTTTCTATAGTTTCTTGAAAATATGGCAGAAACAATTTTTCTTGTTTTTATAGAAAGTGTCCTGGACAAAATTTAACCATAAGTTGTCACCAAGTAGTAATTACTAATTATTGGATATTAAAGACATTATCCTGGACCAATGACGCATATAGAGTTATTTGCGCCTATGGCAAGGGCACCAGACTATGTATTTTGATTTCTGATGTCAGTTTTAAGTTTTTGGCCTTATGTTCTCAAGTATTATTTCCCACTGCTGTCACCATGCCTATCTCTAACATTATTTTTTTCTTTAAGCACCTCCCCCTTGTTTATTTGTTAATTCTAACCTATCATGGATTGGGAAATCAGATGCCTAATAATGTTACAATATTGTGCAGAATATTTGCAAATTTAGAAGCTAGAATTTACTGCTATGTAAAGAAATAGTCTCTAAGTGAAAGCTGGGGAATCAGTCTATGAATAAATTATGAGAGCTATTTAACACTTATCCTGGTATTTCTAGGCATTTGTCATTTTCTTTCCTATGTTTACCTGTCTTGGTTCACATATTTACTGTAGACAATTGAGCTACCAAAAGTTTGATTTTATAAGAACTGAGGTGTTTCTTTACTTCTTCTCTTCATATTACCTCTTTACTAGATTACGTTCTCTTTTCATTTTGCAACATCCATTTGTCTTTGAGTCCTCACTCAGCTAAGTATTTTAGTTCATCTCCAAGAAGCCAAAAACATGGACCCCTCCTCCTCTTAAATCAGTAAGTGAATATGCAGGGGAAAATTAGCATTAAAATGTATACTGACCCAGCAGCTTCCTGACACAGAAAGAGAAAATTACATAGAGATGAGTTTTCCTGTAGATAAACCACTATTAAACTCTGTGTGAATTTAAAATTAAGAGTGAGCAGTGCTAAATTCTGGAAATTGATGAAAACATTTTCTTGTGGGAAAGAAAGCTTGCAACAACAAAAACTGACATGGAATTGAGAAAAAATCTGAATTAAAACACACAGATCCAGCTTTTATCATAGATAATAAAAATAGAAAAAAAATCAGCCCACTTCTCTGTTACTAAATGAGAGTCAATCGAAATGATTCTGGCCTACAAGTCCCAGATATGAAGACCCACTCTGGAAACTTCATCTTCTAAAATAGCAAGTCTGGCTCCATTTATACCTGGCTAAACAACAGTTTTATTGGTTGATTCAGGGGGAAATAAAGCTGTATGACAGAATTAAGTAGGTATTCTATTCTCCGGCTGCATAATAAACCACCCCAAAACTTAGCAGCTTAAAACAGCAACATTTAATTTTTTTGCTCACAAAATCTGCAATCTGAGCAGGACTCAGCCAGGGACAGCTTGTCACTGTTTAACTCCATGTCAGCTTAGGTGATTCAAAGGCCAGCTCCATTTGGCATTAACAAGGACAGCTAGAAGGTTGAGGGCTGGAATCATCTAAGGCTCGCCCACTCACATATCTAAAGTTGATGCTGAGGGGACTCAAACAGCTGCAGGCTGGGACAGCTATTGCTCTTCAGGCATCTCTCTCTATCTTTATAGGCTCTTTCTATGTTGATGCTCTAGCCTAGTGGCCTCCAGGTAGCTGGACTTCTTACATAATAGCTTTGGGATTCCAAGGGAGTTGTCCCAAGAGAGCAAGAGCCTGGCAGAAGCTGTATTACCTTTTATGACCTAGCATCAGCAGTTGCTCAATGTCACTTCCTCTTCATTTTATTCATTAGAAGTGAGTTACCATAGACCATCTCACATTCAAGGAGAGGGATTAGATGCCATCTCGGTGGCCATAATGTCCAAGAATTTGTGAGAATAGTTTAGAACACCACAGTCCATAACTGTTTGCTTGAGTAAGGGACAACAGATATTGCTAGATCAAACTTCTTAATGTGCCATCTCCAGACCTAATTCTATTCCCTCCAAATCTGTCGGGAGCCGTTCTTATCAAGGCTCTCATACCTGAGATCTAGGCAACTTCGCCTTGGGACAGGGTCTACCTCGCCCTGTGCTATCTGATAGTATAGACAGCATAAAGTCAGTTGCCCTGACATGCCCTGGGCCCCTTGAGCCATTTGCTTAAACTAATCTGACCTTGCAGCCCCCTCCTCTCCCGGGACCCTTCTGCATTTTTGGGTCATATAAGGAAATGGAATGCTCTGCGGTTCGATATCCAAGGCAACTGTGATTATGCAAATCCTCCCCTTTATATACTCTACTCCTACCTACAATAAACGAGGCTTGATCAGAACTTTGTCTTGCCTCCATTTCTTTGTGTCTCCTGTCCTACCTTCATCCTCCACAGGTTTCTCCTCGCCCCGTGTTGTTTTGCCCTGCGGGTCGGGGCACTAATCTTCTAACAGCTCTTCCTGGCATCTCTCCAAATATAACAAGTTTCATGTGTATCCTGACTAAGTGCTTATTTTTGGATGAATCTGAAACAGAAGAGAATAAAGAGATGAAATGACTGGGTAGTTAGTGACTATGCTTTCTCAGAGGCCTGGCAGTGAGTAAGCTCTGCTGAGAGCAAGGTGGTCTCATAGCACATTTGGGTTCCATCAGAACAAGATCCCTAGAACAAAGGCCTAGATGGAAGCTACAGAGGTAATGACTTCAGAGAATCCAGCCTGATCAAGGAAGTGAGAAAGCTTAAATCTACAAGTGCTCTAGAGTCACTAAGTGTTCTCCTCATTTACATTCATGATGTAAGGATTCTTAAAAATAAGAGCAATCATAATAAATGCTTTAGAGTTGTAAGTTGTTGGGGCTTTGCAAAGTATATCCACATAAATTCTCTCATTCTCTGCTCTGTTATGGCAATACTTTTGATTACTTCTCTTCTACCAAATGGCAACAGAGGCCACTATCCAGTTCATGGGAGGAAATTAGATTAGTCTTTGAAAGAGTGAATTTCTATGTTGGGAGAGGCTCAGGTAACTGCTTGCAGTGGTGGTTTCTATTGATCAGGGTGAATTACCAGTGTTTTCATGAAGTTCTCTGACAATCAAACTAGAAGTAACTACTCTTTCTCTTTACTCTCGTGGCATAAATATCACACTGTTATTTCACATTTATTCTCTTCTGAGTGCCATTATGGTTAGTTCTTTTTACATTCCTACCATATTCTCTATACTTACTACAGAAATGTAAACTTTTGAGCATTAAGAACCATTTTGCTCCATTTTTATTTTCTAAAGCACATACATGGTGCCCTGCATATATGCATTTGTTGAGGAGTGAATATGTGTCCATAAGTGATTAGTCATGAAAATAAATGATATAAAAACTTTAAAACAAAAAATGTGAATATGTATGAACATCACACTCGTAAACATGAAGGATGACTCTTCTAACTAGAAAAGACAGAAAAAAATAAAATAAAAGCACATAATCTTGTTTATGTATGGTATGAAGAAATATTTCAATATTACCATCTATCCATTTAGATAAGCATGTGCTTGGCATAACTTAGTGAGTTTACATCAATATTTGCATCATTATCATCAACAGAGAATAGACTTTTAATATTTTATAGCAATTTTATGACCATCTCATTTGAAAATTGCATAGATATTATGAGAGACTCATTGTTTTAATAAACTAGATTTATGGAAGACATTGCTAGCATCAGATGAAGAGGAGCCTCATCAGACTTTCATTGTAAATGACTTTTTATATTGCCAAGTCAATTATTGTGATTCCAAGACACTGAACCTAGAAAATAGGTCATCCTTGATTTGAGTGTTTGTCCCGCATGTAATTTACCTTGGCTTGTGCCCCACAAAGGATGAAATAAGGTTCATTATAGTGATGACACAGCTCACACTCCAGACCTTCAAAATGTACTGAAATCCCAGAACTACTTCTTTCCTTCCTTGATGGTTTGAACATCCTTGCAGACCTCACCAGTACCCCATGAGCTTCCTCCTTCTTGTTACCTCATGCTATTTGTCTTTTCGTGGTTTGCATACTTATGCTTGCTCCTCTTGGTCCCCAGGTTCTTGCTTTCCTGTGTCCATGCTACATCTTCTCCTATAATATGGAAAGAGGGCTCATCTCTCCCCAGGGTGTCTTTTCTTCAGAGACACAAAGAGTAGCTCAGCATTCCTACCCCCAAGTTCTTCTAGAAGCTCTAGAGGCAAAGGTCCACCACCTCAGTCTCTCCATTTTTCCTTAGAAACCTAGATAAAGTCCTTTGGGCAGTTCCATCATGAGACAGTACAAGGGACACTGCTTAGTGTTGACAATGACTATCATGTATCCCAGGATATAACTTGCCTTCAGCTGTACCCTGGGTCTCTCCCCTCAGTGTGAACTCCTGATGCATCTACTTCTGTCCAAAACATTAAAAAAATGTTTGGTAAACTCCAGACTTGGGCCTTAAGGGTGGTGGGGTGGTGCAAATCTCTGGAGCCATTAACACCAAGAGGTATCTTGCACCCGTTCAGAAAAAAACATTCCAAATAGCCAGCTGACATGAGCTGAGTGGGACTACACCAGCATACAGGAGAGTAGGGGACCCAAGAAAAGAAGATCTTAAAGCCTGAGGAAGCCAGAAGGAACTTTATTCAAAGTAGTCCTGCCAGACATGTGGTTCTGGGGTGAGGAATCAAAAACAGAGGTGAGAAAAGCCATGGGTATGCCTAGGAAGATCAGCAAACACTTGGAGAAGAAGGATGGGAGCTTGGGAACAAAAAGCACAAGCAGTAATCAAGTTCAGGTATGACATGATAGGCAAGGCAGTCTCAAATTCAGGACTTTGCAGAGCTTCTTTCCTTGGGGTTAGGGTAGTGGTGTGGAAAGGGATACAGTGCCTGTTTTTGTTCAAGTTCCTCCAGAAGCAAGGCTGGAAACAAGGACTTGGTTGCAGGTAGTTTATTGGAAGGTGACCTCAGAAATAAGAGGAGAGAGTGAGGACAGTGAGACAAGACAGGAGAAAAAGCTAAATAAAGGGTGCCTCGATGAGTTGGTTACAACTGCGTATCCATTCTCATTGAGAACCACTGAGGAATCATGTAGACTGAGCCTCAGAATTGCCTCTCTGGAGGACAATAGGTAAAACCATTTATCCTTGTACTCCAGTCTCCAACTGGTGGATGTCCCTGGGCTTTACCTTCTCCCACATACTGGATGTCTTGTTAAAAGCTTTGGGAAAAGCCCTTAGTTAGAGAAACTAAGAAGCTTTGGAGCTTGAGGCCCATTCATGCCGACTACAGCTAAAGTCAGTTAGAGCCAAGGAGATGTGATGCAAGATACAAAATCATTTCACCATAGCTCCCTAGCACAGCCTTAGCAGGCCAAGCTCACCTAGCCCAAAAGTGGTTTGACCTGCTGAGCTCACAATGATGCACAGCTGACATGCTCACTCTGGCTCTGCTATTCCTTACAGAGGTCAAGATTTGATAATAGATGGGTTTCTCACCCCCTCCTCAAGGAGACTGGGTCCCATATAGTCTTTTTAGCCACTGTGTCAGTGAGAGCTGCCTGGATCATCAGGGGTCAGTTGGGCAATCTGGTCCCGACTTATTTATTTATTTATTTGCCTATCTGAAGAGTTTTAGATAAACGTGCATTTCCTCTACTATCTGTAAAACGTTGCTCTTCCCTTTATTGTTTAGCCTGTCTAATCTGTAAATTCCTTATCAACAGGCATAGAATAACATCTATCTCACCCATCACTGTATCTTCAGTGCCCAACTCAGTACCTGTCTGCCTCTTATTGATTTTTAGTAAATATATGTTAAATAAATGAATAGAAAAAATGAATGAGTGGGCAAATAATATTTGCATCTCACTCTGACTCCCCTACTCGCCATTCAAATCCCTGTGGCTTCTCTCCATTTTAGGGAACTCTCTTTTTCCTTTGATATTTTCTTCCCAGTGTTTCATTCGGTTTCTGTTACCTCATCCCAGGATCTGAGTTCATAGTCGACTGGTACTTGGGAACTAAGAACTGGGGTTAAGAGGATGTTGGGCAGAGGAATACAAAGACCCAGGGAATCATGGCACTGAAGACCTTTGGTGAGAGATTGGAGAAGGGGGCCTCTGATGCCCACCTGAGGATAATTCTGATGATAGTTGACTTGATGGTGAAAGTAAGACTGTTTGGCCTCATCATCTGGACTCTGTGCATATGTATTATGGTCTATGATTGGGAACCTCTCCTAAATCACACAACATAGAAAAATGATTCAAGTGATCATTTTCTCAACTGTTCCAAAGGTGGTACATAATTATTTCCATACTAGAGAGATTGAGAGAAATTAATTTATTACATACAATGGATGCCTTAGGGTTTAGTGCTCTCAAAAGACTCCAGCTGAGAAAGTTTGGTCTATACTAAGATTTTCTTCCTGATAATAGTACCATCTCACCTTTCTAAGTTGAGAGGCATTGCTATGTTTATGCAGAAATCCAGATGACCTGATTGAGATCACATAGGCCACACCACTTCTGTCACCCAGTGTCCTATCAGGACCATTCCCCAGGTCATGAAGAACTCCTCCAAAGCTCAGCCTTCAATGCTACACAATAAATATTTCATCATATTGATGAACCAAAGTACCTCCAATTATTTCCCTGCTGTTAGGCATCTTGGATGCCTCTAATTTTCCACAGAGCTTTTTTTTTTTTTCTTCCTAAACTAAAGCAAACTCAGCAGCAATATGGAGTCTGGATTTGTGAGGGAAAGACTCAAGATACTTAGCCAGCTATTGCAATGGCTCAGAATGAAATCCTGACTCCAGATGGAGGCAGAACAAATAGAACAGTATAGACCAAACCAGATTTGCAAGAAAAAAAAAACATGTTGGACCTTTGAAATATTCAGATGTTTGTTTTACTCCACACCCATATCTTTCAAATTTTAGTTTTATGTTATGGTCACTTAACCAAATTCTAATTTTTTAAAACCTGTTTTCTTGAGACTTAGCAAAGCACTTTGGTTCCTGGGCTATTGCTTCTTCTCCATTCTCCCCTTAAACAAATTCTGTTGAACAGCCTTGAATGAAGAAAGAGCTAAAGGCAGCTGACTCCTTGGGGGTCCTCTGCCCTTGGATATCTGCTCTAAGGAAAAGAGACAGGATGCATACCTCTGCCTGAAGCCAAAGGCTGCTGGAAGCAAAGTGCTCCCATTTCCAAAAGAATTTTTCACATTGTTAATTGAAGGAAAAAAATTCAATTATCTTAAAGTTTTATGATTTTTCTCTACAGAAAGGTATCACACATACCAACAGAGAATCTAACAGTTTAGATGTCTAAATGTTTTCTTTAAGAGTCAAGATTCTGAATTTTGAATATGTTTGTTTGATTTTTTAATAATATCAATGTTTTTAAATTCAAATTCAGACACACTGATTCCTGATAATTTGGAGATATACATATATTTTTCAAAGTAAAATATATATTATTTACAGAAAATATATGATATATATATATGTATATATATATATATATATATGTATATATATATATATATATATTCAAAGTAAAGATGTTAGCAAGAGCTCTACATGTGATATTTACTATATTCCTGTGTTGGATACCTATGCAAGAATCTAAAACGTATCTTAATACCTTGCCAAGCAAATAACACAAGCCTCATAGTGAATTCAGAAATCTGCTTTGCTCTCTTTCGAGTGCATGCTTCAGTCAAAATAGATTGCTTTTTTTGAGCATTATAAAATTTGGTTGCTATCAGTTCTCACTTAGCTCTTCAGCTTTGAGACCCTCCCTCAAAATAATAGCCATATACTGGAAAGGAGAAAATTCTTCTGAATGCTCAGTTGTTTATTTTTCTATGTTAATTGTATTACCTTTGTCCCAGGAGAATTTGATAATAATTGATTGTCCCAAATTCAAGTGTCAGAGATAATAGATAATTCCCTCACTATGTGGGATGAGTTCTAAAGACATTCCAACTCCATGAGTCTATGGTTTTTCAAGTCTATGTTCAAGTTGTTTTGGAAATAGTTTTCTAAACCAGTAACAAAAGTAAACTCCGAATTTTCCTTCTACAGCAGTCCTGTACTTCCTGAATTAGTCAAGATCAAATTCAGCTGTGAATTTTCCACCAAAACCACACTTAGTATCTCAAGTCCAAGAGGGCCACAGCAAAGTGAAAACCAGGAAGATTGCTAAAACCATGTGGCAGAAATGTAGAACCAGAGAAAGCATAATAGGGCTCTTGATTAAGAAATAAGAAAAAAGATATAAAAATTAGGGGAACAAACTGTGTAATAAAATCTGAACACTTTATTTTGGTCAGTGGAGTAGAGACACTACTAAATTTGAGAGAACATTAAATTTAGCACCTAGGCCTATAGAAAACTATTACCTATTAGCAAATATTGCTGTTTTATTTTTCCTGCATTGCTGTGACATGGGGTCCTCACAAATGGTGTCTCAGCAGAGAGAGTCTTTAACTCTGCCTGGCATAAACCTATAAGGGGAGTGTTGCCCCTTATTTATTTTTGTTCCCCTCACACTTGCCTCTCTGAATACCTTGATTCTACCAATCGCAATGCTGCAAATTATGTGATCTGGTGAAAAGGGACAATAACATGAGAGTTAGGAAACTTGTTCTAGCACTCTTCTAGAACCAGCAGAGTAACCTCAAACATGTCTCATCAACTTTCTGGCCTCGGTTTCTTCTTTAGTTAAGTAAGGGACTTAGTCTAGATGATTCTATAATTATTCTTCTCTATCTCATATAAACATTGTGGGGAGCCGTTCTTATCAAGGCTCTCATACCTGAGATCTAGGCAACTTCGCCTTGGGACAGGGTCTGCCTCGCCCTGTGCTATTTGATAGGATAGACAGCATAAAGTCAGTTGCCCTGACATGCCCTGACATGCCCTGGGTCCCTTGAGCCATTTGCTTAAACTAATCTGACCTTGCAGCTCCCTCCTCTCCTGGGACCCTTCTGCATTTTTGGGTCATATAAGGAAATGGAACGTTCTGCGGTTCGGTATCCAAGGCAACCGTGCTTATGCAAATCCTCCCCCTTATATACTCTACCCCTACCTACAATAAACGAGACTTGATCGATCAGAAAGCCTGTCTTGTCTCCATTCTTTGCGTTTCTTGTCCCCCTTCTCTTTCAGTGCTTGAGGCCCCCGTTGACTGTCCTGCGGGTCGGGACAACTGGCTCCCAACGTGGGGCCCGAAGATACTGGGAGAGTCAAGAGTCCCTGCGGGAAGCTCAGCGCAGAGTAAATAAGAAGAAAAGAAGAGGTCCCCACAAGAGTGCCTGACTTGTGTAAAGGAGACCTGAAAGGTAAGCGGACGACTAAAAATGGGACAAGACATAAGTGTTCAGGAAAGGTTTATAGAGGGTCTAAAAGACTCCTTACGAGCTTGAAGAGTAAAGGTTAAGAAAAAAGATTTAGTTCATTTTTTTCAATTCTTAAAAGATGTCTGCACGTGGCTCCCGCAAGAAGGGACTATAGACGAAAAAAGGATGGAAAGGGGTAGGCGATGCGCTTAATGATTATTATAGAACCTTTGGCCCAGAAAAGGTTCCTGTAACGGCTTTTACTTATTGGAATTGCATTTGTGAATTATTGTCTGTCCACCCCTACCACCCTAATGAAGTCAAAGAAATAGTAAAAGAAGGTGAATCCTTTCTAAAAAGGGAATTTGAACGCAGTTATCTCAAAAAGGTACTCCAGGTACCCCACCTTGTCCAAAAGAAGAGGACTTGGTTTCTATAACCATACCTCCCGAGGATGAGGTGCCCCCGACTGATAAACCAAAACAACCTAAGAGCCTCTATCCCTCTTTGAGAGTCTTCCATTCTGAAAATAGGCCCAGTAATGACTATTTAGGACCCGAGGAGGAGGTCGAACTAGAAGAGGCTGCCCGGTATCACAATCCTGACTGGCCGCCCTTAAGGACAGCAACCTTTTCAGACTACCCTCCATTACTACTCCGGCCCCCTCCCTATCTACAGATGCCTGCTTTCGCTTGTGCTCCTCCCTGGTCCGCGACCGTTTTAAAAGACAATGATCTTTCTGAAGAGGTCCTCTTCCCAAAGCAGCTCACCCAACAAATTCAGAAACTTAGAGAGGCCATCCAATTAAAAAAGGAATATAACGAACTAGTCAAGGAACTAAGAGAATTAAAATTAGATCTTGGGTTAACTCGCACGGAGAGCGTCCCCTCGCCACCTCCTCGCGATCTAAGAAAAACCCCAGACCTTTTCCTCTCCAGTTCAGTTCAAACCCCGCCCCCCCCCACGTCTCCCTCTTAAAAAGGGGACCTTCAGGCCCTCACTAGATTTTTTTCCCAGTAGTAGAGGTTCCCTCAGAAAAGACAAATAATGAGGACAAAGGGGGAACCTGTTAGAGAATGTAAACGCCTAGGTTTCAAGACTCTAAAGGAGTTAAAAGCTGCTGTTAACTCAGTGTGGGCCGGTCGCTCCCTTTACTCTTTCCATATTAGAGACATTAAGTGATTTGTGGCTCACCCCTAATGACTGGTACCACCTTGCACGAGCCACCCACTCCGGAGGAGACTTTGTTTTGTGGAAATCAGAATTCTCTGAGACTTGTAAAGATACCGCCCGCCGCAACCTTGAGGCTGGCGGGGAAAGTGCTGGGTGGACCTGTGATATGTTAACAGGAAATAAGCCTCATGATACTAACGAGGCCCAAAGTCAGTATCCCTTCAGCCTTTATGCACAGATACAACATGCGGCCACTAGAGCTTGGCAAAAACTCCCACAAAAAGGGGCTGCAACTAGGTCCCTTGCTAACATCAGACAGGGGCCCGACGAGTCTTACTCTGAATTTGTCAGTCGCCTTACCAACGTGACTGAAAGACTCCTTGGCAGCTCTGAGACTGATAGTGATTTTGTTAGACAGTTAGCCTTTGAAAATGCTAATTCTGCCTGTCAGGCAGCGATCCCTCCTCACAAAAGAGGAGGGACCCTTTCAGATTACATCCATCTTTGTTCAGATATTGGCTCCGGTCATCAATTAGGCTTAGCCATAGGAGCCGCCCTAAAGGGGACCCTGATTGGTCCCGCCCAGTAAGTGTTTTAATTGTGGCCAAAGAGGACATTTTGCAAAAAACTGTAGTGCCTTCCGACAGAGCCGTGCTGGGCCCCCAAGAATGTGTCCCAGGTGTAATAAAGGAAGACATTGGGCCGCCCAGTGCTGCTCTAAAACAGATATTCAGGGCAACCCTCTACCTTCCAACCAGGGAAACTCCTGGAGGGGCCAGCCCCAGGCCCCAAAAGGGAACCGCAACCTTGGGGCGATCCAGTTCATTCCCCCAACGTCTGGCAGCCACGGGCTATTTCAGACCTCTCCAGAGCAACCTCAAGCAGCGCAGGACTGGACCTCTGTTCCTCCTCCCACACAGTATTAACTCCCGATATGGGAATCCAGGTTTTGCCTACTGGCATTTTTGGCCCCCTACCTCCTAATTGCTTTGGATTGTTAATAGGACAAGGCAGTTCTACTATGAAGGGCTTACAGGTCTTTCCAGGAGTTATAGATAATGATTTTACTGGAGAAATAAAAGTTATGGCCTCCTCATTAAATATACCTTTGACTTTCTCAGGGACAGAGAATTGCTCAATTACTCCCTAAATACTACCAATAGCTCAGTAAAAACTCAATCTAGGGGAAATAAGAGATTTGGGTCCTCGGATGCCTATTGGGTACAAAATGTTTCATCACAAAAACCTATGCTACAATTAAAACTTGATGGAAAAAACTTTGAAGGGCTTATTGACACGAGTGCAGATGCCACAATCCTTAAGAAAGAAAATTGGCCCAAATTCTGGCCCCTCACAGCCACCCTTACTCATCTACAAGGCATAGGCCAAAGTAAGAACCCTGAACAAAGCGCCAAACTGCTGACATGGAAAGATGCAGAACATAATTCTGGGACGGTTCGGCCCTATGTTATTCCCGGACTCCCAGTTAACTTATGGGGGCGAGACTTACTCATCTCCCATGTTCTTACCTGCCTCGCTGTGATGGGAAAGCCTGACACAATTAAAACTGATAATGGACCTGGGTATGTAGGAAAAATTTTTCAAACCTTCTGCACGACTTTACAAATTAAGCATATAACCGGCATACCCTATAACCCCCAGGGACAAGGGATTGTTGAAAGAGCTCACCAAACACTTAAAAATCTCATGGTAAAATTAAAAAGGGGAATTGTACCCTATTAAAGGAGCCCCCAGAAATGTTCTTGCTCATGCATTGTTTATCTTAAACTTTTTAAATTTAGATGCTGATGGTAAGTCAGCTGCAGACCGCCTTTGGCACCCCTCCACTAGGGACAATTATGCTGTGGTCCTGTGGAAAGATCCCCTGACCAATAAATGGTTTGGTCCAGACCCAGTACCTATTTGGGGCAGAGGCTCGGTGTGTCTCTTTGACAGTGAGACAAAAGCAGCTAGATGGCTGCCTGAAAGACTTGTTAAACAGGTTGATTCTAACCTACCTCCTAGGGAAGAACAAAACCCTGAGGAAACCCCCTGTGCTCCCATTTCAGAAACAAAAAATGATGCCAGCTCCATGGAGGACTGCAATCCTGACGGTGATTTTGGTAATTACATCCACCAGAGCTAATTTACACACCCCGTACAATTTGACCTGGATAGTAACTGCATCTTGGGATGGGAGCGTCCTTAATAGCGCCTCCCGGATTCGATGAAGATCTTGAATGCCTCGAATCTGCTATTACCCACCTACAAAAATCCCTCTCTTCACTTGCAGAAGTAGTTCTCCAGAACAGAACCGCAGGGGTTTAGACCTGCTGCTCCTTCAACAGGGAGGGCTCTGTGCCGCCCTCAAGAAAGAATGCTGTTTCTTCATGGACCACTCTGGGGTGGTCACAGACTCTATGGCTAAGGTGCGGGAAGGCCTTGAAAAAAGGCGAAAACAAAGAGAACAAGAACAAAGCTGGTTTCACAATTGGTTCTCTACTTCTCCCTGGCTAACTACCCTTCTGCCTTCCTTGCTAGGCCCTTTAGTAGGATTTATACTTCTAGTGTCTTTTGGGCCCGGGGCTTTCAGAAGGTTAACTGACTTTGTTAAACAACAGGTCGATGCTATACAAGCTAAACCTATTCAGGTTCACTATCATCGACTAGAGCGTGCAGACCAAGGCATTTTTGAAGATTAACATGCAAGATCCAGGTGTGAAAAATGTCCTCCATTTGCAGAGGCTGGTAGTCAATGATGGGTAAGACATTTCAGGGCCAAGAGCAACCTAAGACAGGACATGAATGCAAGACATTCATGTTCCAATGACGGGTAAGGCTTGTGCTCGTGAGGGGTCACCTAAGACAGGCACAGTCTTTCTGCACCAGAGCTGTGAAGGCCCTGGCTATTTAATAAATAGAAAAGGGGGACCTGTGGGGAGCTGTTCTTATCAAGGCTCTCATACCTGAGATCTAGGCAACTTCGCCTTGGGACAGGGTCTGCCTCGCCCTGTGCTATTTGATAGGATAGACAGCATAAAGTCAGTTGCCCTGACATGCCCTGACATGCCCTGGGCCCCTTGAGCCATTTGCTTAAACTAATCTGACCTTGCAGCTCCCTCCTCTCCTGGGACCCTTCTGCATTTTCGGGTCATATAAGGAAATGGAACGTTCTGCGGTTCGGTATCCAAGGCAACCGTGCTTATGCAAATCCTCCCCCTTATATACTCTACCCCTACCTACAATAAACGAGACTTGATCGATCAGAAAGCCTGTCTTGTCTCCATTCTTTGCGTTTCTTGTCCCCCTTCTCTTTCAGTGTTTGGGGTCCCCGTTGACTGCCCTGCGGGTCGGGACAAAACATCACTGAATTTAAAATTCAGTGTCAACAAAGCAAATGAGATTTTGAGCTATTCTGAACAGCTTTCTCTGTTTGGTAAGGGAGAAGGACAGATATCCTGGGCATCCAGCCCAAAGCACATGTGTCACCTGGCAATGTGTTAAAGCTGGTTCTAGGAATGAGCCTGGTGGAGTCCTAATGGCAGCCATGTGTCACTGTAGGGTGATCATCCTATTGTGCTTGAGCCCTGGATGGGGGTCCAAAGCTAACTAAGCCTTCTTTAATCTAAACATTCTAATTTTAAAAATGAAAGGTAAGAGCCCCCATGTACTTTCAGTAGTCATAGCTGCTATCAAGGCCCCTTGGAAATAGGTAAGAGACTCATGACCTATGGTCTTCCCTTCTGACCCTAGTAACTCATGATTCCCCAACATCACCCTTGTCATAGGCAGCAGGAAACATGAATTGGGCCATTTAATAATGGAAGCTATCATTCACCAAGTACTTATTTTGGGCCTGGCATTTGTTGAACACTTTATAGTGTTTAATTCTCACAGCAGCCCACTCAAGTCAGTGCTATTATTATCCTCATAGTACATATAAGGAAACAGTACAGCAGAGGCTAAGTCACTTCCCTACAGTCAGACTAGTAAATGGCAAAGGTGGGAATCCAATCCAGGAACCCTAATACCAGAGCCCACACTTCAGAAAATAGCAAAAACAAACAATCTTTTACTCTGACACAATTTTAGACTTCAAGTTGAAAGAACAGTGCAGAGAATTACCCCTAAGTACTTCAATGTGTGTTTCTTAAAAACAAGAACACTCTCTTATATAAACATGGTTTAATTGTCACTGTACTGTCAATTAGAATTAAAACAATACTATTATTGGATCTTTAGATCTTACTTAGATTCTACCAATACTTCCAATTATGTTTGTTACAGAAAAAAATCTTGTGGTCGAGCATCAAATCCTTGATCACACATTGTATTAAATTGTTACATTACTTTAGTCTCTTTTAACTTGGAACATTTCCTCAGTCTTCCTTTGACTTTTATGATTTCACATGGTTGAAAGGTATATGCTAATTATTTTTTAGAATATTACTCAATTTTGTTTGTCTGATGTTTCCTCATGTTTAGATTCAGGTTATCCATTTTGAGCGAGAATACCACAAAAATGATGCAGGGTCCTTCTCTGTGCATTTTATCAAGAGGCACACAGTGTCGATTGGTTCCATTACTGGTGGTGCTAACTTTGATCACTTGGTTAAAGTGGTATATGCCAGTCTATGTCCCCCCTTTGCAATGAATCTCACCCAGAGCCCACACTCTTAATCACTATAAAATACCTCTTCACACTGGTACTGTGCTAGGCATTGGAGATACAAAGAACCATGAAGAAATTCTCCTCATACAGAGCTTACAATATTAATTAGTAGGAAGACAAGTATATGATGTATTACTTCAGCATCTATCCATGAATTATTCTATGAGTCCCACAGTCAAGTCAGAGGAATTCAGAAGTGTCAGGATTTTGAGACCTAAGGGCTGGCTCACTGTGGAAGACAGGTTGGGAAGCTACTCTGTCCCAACCCGTGGGATAGTCAACGGCGTCCCCAAGCACTGAAAGAGAAGGGGGACAAGAAACGCAAAGAATGGAGACAAGACAGGCTTTCTGATCGATCAAGTCTCGTTTATTGTAGGTAGGGGTAGAGTATATAAGGGGGAGGATTTGCATAAGCACGGTTGCCTTGGATACCGAACCGAAGAACGTTCCATTTCCTTATATGACCCGAAAATGCAGAAGGGTCCCAGGAGAGGAGGGAGCTGCAAGGTCAGATTAGTTTAAGCAAATGGCTCAAGGGGCCCAGGGCATGTCAGGGCATGTCAGGGCAACTGACTTTATGCTGTCTATCCTATCAAATAGCACAGGGCAAGGCAGACCCTGTCCCAAGGCGAAGTTGCCTAGATCTCAGGTATGAGAGCCTTGATAAGAATGGCTCCCCACACTACTCTAGCAAGAAAATTAGAAAGGATGGGTTTGACCTCTTGGTACTTCAGGGCTGTGCAGAGCTCTAACCAGGAGGTTGGAAGTGTCAGAAACAGTCTGGGCACTGATTTTAGAGGGCCAGAACAGAGTATCATTTTCTCACACAAGAGGATCCTGGCAGCCATTCTAGGGAGCTGTTGGAAGGGAGAATCAGCTAAGCTGAAGAAAGTTGAAATTCAAGGTCTCCTGGGAATCAGGGGATGTGGCCAGATTCAGGGTGGGTATGGCCAGATACAGGAGTCCCGCTCTCTCTGACCCAGAGTAGCTCTGAAGATTCTGACTGAATAACTCCCTTGTTTCCAGGCTCGAATTTCACCAAGTCTTAACAGCACCAGGTGCGTTAATATGCATTTTCTCAGGAAGTGTTCATGGTATTTCCGGTACCAAGGCCAAGGACACTTTGCCAGAACAAAGGTTCTTTGTGGAGCAATAACATGAGCTAAGGTAGAAGGAATAGATGGGGATGGTCTGGGAGACACTTGGGTGTGCCACTCAGAAATTACTTACAAGGTCTTAGCATAACAAAGTGATGAAGTAAGAGGTTAAAATTCTATCTCTCATTTCACTGGCTACTCCTTAACTCAAATTGGAATCTTTACAGAACAGCATTTTTACCTGCTTCTATAGTAAGAATAAAAACTTAACTATGGCACTTCTCTGAGGTATCCTTTGCCTCCAATCTGGCTTAGAATTAAAGTAATCTAATTAAATGGAGACCTCATTACATTCTGCTCTAATCTGCATAACACAATGATTACCTTGAATTATTATTTCACACACTTCCACTCATTTATTATTATATGTCACTATATTTTATGTGTCAATGAATATAATTCCATACTCTTCAACACTTAAATAATATTCACTTGAAATGTGCCTATAATTCTCTGTAAGTGTGAGTGCTTGCATTGCAAATAATAAAAAGTAAGTACTGTTCTAGAGGTTGGAACAAACTAAGCCATGCCTCAAAGAAATCAGTTGGCATCTTAATAGAATTTTAAAACATTGACATTTCTTACCAATATTTCCAAAAAACACATTTTAAGGGGGTGATTTTTGTAGCCTTAACAAAAAGTTTTTGGAAGGAAACAATAATTCTCTCTAAAGGTTTTTTTTTGCTTACTAACTATATCAGGGATTTTGCTCCCAGAGGGAATTGATTAAAAACAACAACAACAACAAAAACTTTTCACTGAGATTTATTTACACACACATGCGCACGCGCACACACACATGCATGCACACACAGAGTTGACCCTTGAAGAACATGGGTTTGAACAGCATGGGTCCACTTATACTTAGATTTTTAAAAATAAATACTTGTATTCTTTTCAATCTGTGATTGAGAATTCATGGATGCAGACAGCCAATTGTATGCATCGATATATGCCATTTTATATAGGGGACTTGAGCGTCTGTGAATTTTGGTATCTATGGGGGAACCTGGAACCAATCCTCTGAGGGAAAACTTAAGTTTGGGGGAGTCAAAAGTTATATGCAAAAAAAAAAAGGTTATACGCAGATTTTCGACTGCATGGTGAGGATCGGTATCCCTAATCCCTGTGTTGTTCAATGGTCAACTATATATAATATTTTTAAATAATTTAATACTATAAATATATTTTCCCCAAGATTGGCTCTAAAGAAAATTTTTCAGAGTATGATGGGTCAAAGGTGAAATTTCAGAATTAACAACAAGATAACTGGCATGAAGGCCTTCTACTTGCTCTACCCATCAGCACATACATTTTTACTACCCAAGAAAAAGAGTGGCATTAATGCTTATATGAATTTTGGTGAAATTTTTGCGTTCTGTTATACTTACTTGTAGAGCTATAATAGCTGTATATACTTTGGTTGGTATTTAGTTTAAACATATGGTCAATAATAACTTGGACCAAAAAGTAATCATTTGTGATAAATTCATGACCTCATGCCATGGGACAATACTCCTGAAGAACCAGAGAAATGGTAATTCTATTCTTCCTTTCTAGTCTCTGATTTTAAAAATAGTGTATGAGCTAGAAACCTCAGAAATAGGTTTGTTAAGAGGAGAGAGAACTAAAACAGCCATTTTGATCATTTTTGATGAAGAGTAACACAGAGTAGATTTTATAAACCTTCAGGCTGGGTAAATCTTTCAAGTTTAATTTCGGTCCCCCATTGTGAAATGTTCAAAACTCATTGTCCAGGAAGAGTGCTCTGCCATTATCACTGCTGGAAAGAATCAATGTTATTAAAATAATTTTTTCTGAAACCCATATCTACAAAGTTGGCCACTCAACAAGTCCATGGAATAAATCATGCCATTATATAAATTGGTTACTGAAGTTTTATCTCAAAAGAAGTAAAATAAAGGTTGAAAAAGGATGCCAGACTTTGTGGTTATGCAGAAAGTAAAGAGACTGGAATTCAGTAATTGTCAGTCTGTTCCCTCATGGGTGCATTTGGCATGATAATGACTAAATCAACTCAATCAAATACTCTAACATTTAAGTACATGTTATATTAAAAAAGAAAGAAAGTGTACCCCACTGTGACACAGTGAGTCAATCACCCAGATACCATGTTCTGTATATAGTTCTCTTTCCATGTTTAACTCATTAGTTATTGTTCCTTTTTCATGAAAATTCTTCAAACTGATATACTAGTTTATCAAGATAATTAATCCTATGGTATTATTTCATACTGGATATGATTTATTACCTTAACTTTTGCCTACAGGAGAAAATACATAAAACCAGTAATCATGGATCAATAAAAAAATTAAAGGAAAGATTAGCACTTCCAGCATGCCAGTATGAAAAAACTCCACAGACCATTCCATAAAGAAATTGTTGAAACTTATTATTATTATTATTTTAACAATCATTGAAAGCCTCTGGAAATGGTCCTAAAGTCATACAGAAAATGAAGAAACATTTATTCAAGAAAATCTACTTGGTAGACAAAGTCTATGGTACTTAAACCAATAATCCACTCTCTCCTTTCTCCAACCCAGCCTAGCAAGATGGAAACTCCACTCCAGACTACTGCAATTAAGAATACAGGACTAGTTCCTAGTCAGAGGGCTAGCTTCTTAGAATGGGCAGGATGTGAGAATTTCTCACCTTGTCCCCAGCTGAAGTTAAGTTCCAGACAAGTGCAGCTAAAATGTAAGAATTCCCTTTTTCCATCAGCCTCCATTTGTGGGAGAGAGGTTTTATCTTGAATGCAGCACTGCTGAAAATACTGGGACCCCCTCACCCTTGCCCCAGCTTATAAGGCAGAGGTTCCATGTGGGGAGAGGCTAGCTGACAAGACTTGAGGCTACTTCCCTCCCACACCAAACACTCAGCTCCTAAAGTGTGGGTGTCACTGCGGGACAAGTACACCATTGTTCCCACCCACAGCTCCAGAGCCATAGCTCAGAAATTTTCTTCATGGGGAGAAGCAGGCTATAAAACAGAGAGCTCTGAATCTCCTCCCAAAGGAACTGACTTCATTTCCAACAGAGTGTAAAAAGTTCAGGCTTAGGGCATTCTCTAAAGTAGGTGGAAGTTGTGGTGAGAGTCAGTTGGAACAAAACTGGTAGAATCATTGAAGATCTAGGCTAAACTGCAGGCTGGCTAGTTTCCTAGAAAGAACCAACGGAGGAGACAGCTGTGAGGACCCTTCCTAGGATAAGAACAAATCTCAAGCACTAACCTCAGGAACTATACTTTCAAAGGATGCTGAATTTTATTGGAAAAGTCTGTGGAGCAATTTATGCCCTAAGACAATGTTGAAAACAATAAAGCAGTCAACTGGAAATTAGTGGAGTGTAACAGGTAGGTGTGGTGAGGGAAAGAGAAAGTCAAAGAGAGTCCTACCAAAACTGCTGTCGTCCAAGGGTGACTTTGGGCATAACTTAGGCTGCACTCCCTGAAGATAAACATCAGAGACTTCACACAGGGTGGGAGAATAGTGAGGATAGAGGTGTGGGACATAAACTTTACTAAAACAATCAACCCAATTATTAAAAATATACACAAGCAAATAGCAAGGAAGTGTGCTGGCTGGAAAATTACTGTTTGGCTATTGCCCATGGGAACATCGGCTGTCACCCAAAGGAACATAACATTCTAACAATAAGCTTTCTGCTTCTGTACCCGCTCTTGCACACCAGACCTATGGGTCGACAGGTAGTGAATAGAAGTAAAATAGACCTTTGTGTTCAGACAGAATGAAGAATGGGATTTTGGGCTTAAAAACCCTGTACCTCTACATTTCGAGGCTGCTTAATTTGAGGTCTGTGTACCCCTGGCAGACCCAGCTAGCTGAATAAAGAGCGTGTTTCCTATAATTCACTGAGTTTTGTTGGTCCATGTGTCTTTTGGGGGTTGGTGGCTACAACAAAAGGAGCTCCAGAGTTTAGAGTGGGGGGTGGGGAGTTATATTTAAAGTGCTCAAAGAAAAAAGCTGTCGACCAAGAATTTTATATCCAGCAAAACTTATTTTCAAAATATAGGTGAAATAAAAACATTTCCAAATAAAGAGCATTTGATCTTGCTCCCCAGCATATGTCGTCAGTTTGGCTTAAATAAACTCTTTTAAAAATTCTCTACAGGTTTGGACATTTTTTACGTCAACATTTACTTGGTGTACCGCAGCAGGATTCTGAAGAAGCCTACTCAGGACTATCCTGTGGAACTAGACCCAGTGCTAGGAATAAGCAAAGGCCCACTCATTGTGCCCCACAAGCTCCTACTTCACATAAGGTGAACTGGAGTGGGTTTCTCTCACAATCGTAGGCCTCCTTGATTTAAATAGCAGGCCATGAGTTTATTTGAGCTGTTTTTAGAAAATCCTCAAGGTGCATAAAGGTTGAGATAATCTAGGGAAAGGAAAAAAATGGGCTGCTGATTGTGAGCACCAGGGCTGGCTGGCCCAAGGCCTGGCTGTGATCCAAGGCCTGAGTGGCCCAAGGTCTGGCTGGTCCCAGTTCTGGCTGTGATTCAGGTCCGCAGCTAAGAATAGGACCCTGGATCTAGAATTTTATAAAAACATAATTCACCTTATTGTATCGTACATGTGTGGCTGAATGCCACTATTGTACTCTGCTATGTGAGGAGCCATGCAGTCCCCTGGAGAACAGAAGGTGAGCACAAAAAAGGGAAACAGAAGTGCATTCAATACTGTGCAATAGACTGCACTTTCCAACAGAAGTGTGCTCTGCGCACAATAAAGTTGGTGCCTGCTGTTTCATTCTTATATCTGCCTCTTGTGCATTTTTCCAACTGGGTGTCTCACCATCAAACCTTCCCTTCTTGATCAGCAATACCACTGACATTTGGCATAGCCGACACAATGAGCTTGGCCCTGACACTGATTTTAATTTTGACTTTGTAATTGGATTGTTTACTAAGAGTGAACAAAATCTTTGCTGGTTAAATGAGATACTGAACTCTCTAACTCTAAAAGAGGAAAGACTCATGCTTCCCCCAACCTGAATAGCCAATAGGTTGACAATAGCAGTTCAGATCCCCAAATTCAAAGTGATGAAGATGGGCATTTGGAGTTGTTCAGTGCAGTAGCACAGCCCATCCTGGAGAAACCCCAGGGAAAAGGGCAAGGCCCTTGGAAGGGGTTCACCCTGATAGAAGGGCCGGCCCAAGGAAAAAATCCACACCTTGGAGAACATTGTGTTTCCAGCGGCATCTGGTAGGCTCTCTCTGGCCCTTACTTGGATATTCTTAGGTTACTAAGAATCTTTGTGAGGTTGTCTAAGAAAAAAATTTCTTCTAGTATGCAAAGCAGTCCTATAGGGATGTCCACAGCATTTGAGATGTACACATAAAAGCTGGTCTTTCCTAGAAGTTTGTTCAGATTCTACAGAGCTCCAAACTAACATGGAAAATTGTGCCTTCCAGGCAGGCAAGGCCCACCACAGTCAGCCTCTCATTAATACTAAGACATCTGAGATGAGAATCCTTTGATACTTCTAAATTAATTTTTGGACATACAATTAGAAAAAAACTGGTCATAAAATTAGGCAGAATGAATGGAAAGAAAACTATTAGAGACTGTCTCAGAACTTAAAAAGGCCTCTTGCCTAAGTTATAATGAAACTATGTAAAAGAATTTAGATGAATGTATCAACCTATGGTATACTTTAAGTGTCAACAGAATTCTTTGAGGTATTAAAAATGGCTGACCTTATTTTAAAAGGAGGAAGGTCATTTGGAACTTGACTTGTCAAGGACAGATATAAATTGTAAATGCCTCTAAAACAAAAATTTTGCTCTATACTCTATCTCTGAGTATGTCTATATATGTATATTGTAAATGTAAGATAATTTTCTACCTCTGAATGACATTGCTAAAATTAATTTAAAGGCAAATGCTTTTAATAATTGGGTATTCTAAAATTCTCAGAAATATAGAAACTCAAATGCTTTTAAGTTCATGTAATCTAAGAATAATTCTTAGTAAATAAAAGTTAACTTAGGCTTGCTGGTTTAAATAAAACAGACATGTCTTTATTTTTTCTGGGTTTTTCAAAGATAAGTATAAGTTAATAATTGATTTTTATGCCTATGAAAATGTTTCTAGAGGTTATAAAATGTCTAAGCTAAGGAAAGTTAATTGATTACTTCTTAGTTTTCATTAGAAATTGAAGTATTAAGGGTTAAAATCTCAATATATGTAGGAGTAACTTTGTGGTGTTTCAGAAGGGCTTCTGGAACATCTCAAAAGATTTGTTTTTATGTTAAATTGCATGGGAAGCATAAAATAAGTGATGAAAAACTTCTAGAGATATTGTATGGGTAAACAATGGTTGTAAATTAAATGAATAATCAGAGCTATGGAAAATCTGAGATGGCCACTTGGTTCTTCTCTTCTCCTTAGCTCCCCATTTTTCAGTTTTTTGATTCCTTCATGCATCACAGTGCATTTAAGCTGGGCTTAGATGAAGGAACTTATGAGCTGACATTATTGAAAGAAGACGCCTTACACTATTATGAAGGTTTGATAGTCACTTCAAGAAAATGCCAGGTTGGTAACCACTTCTTTTCACAGTGAGTTCCCAGGAGACAAAGACTTTAAAGATCATTGACTCCCACCTGGAGATTTTGTTTCTTGGAAAGAACATCAAATAAAGGACACTCTTCAACCTCATTGGAAGGGACCTTATCAAGTACATAACCATGAATGGACATTTACCCCCTCTACGGACATCTACACCTATCTACAGACATCAAAGACTTCTCAAGGTCAAGAAGCTGCCGACATCAGAGGTAGACAGCTATCCCAAGACATCGACAAGGCCTATATACCTATAGATTGATATCGAACTGAGAATTCGCTTTGTTTGTCTTTACCTGTCTACTAATTATATTAGTTATAATAATAATACTTGTTCTTTCGGTTTTTCTATATAGTCTGTTTATGGTTACTGAACATATATATAAAATAACTGTTAACAGCTTTTTCATGGCTTATGTAAGTGTTATACTACATGTCAAATACAAAAAAAAAGATAGAAGGCAAAACTTGGATCATGGTAGTTCACAGGATAGAAATGATCCAGAGTGTTTCTTTCTCAATGAAGGTGCTAAAACCTGACTGCCTTCCACTTACCTGCCCTTACCTTTTTGGGGAAAATTCAGCCTCAACTCAGATCCCCTGGTTATGGTGTTGCCCCATCCTTCATCCTCAACAAGATGTCAATACTGAGACTTCCTATGAATGAGACTTTCTAGTGCTGTGAGACCACACTATCTAACCCAAAGATTAGTTATTAATAATACATCATTTGGATTGATTTATGACCAAAAGGGAGAACTGTGGATGAAAAAAAAGGAATTCTATGGACAGTAACTGTATAGGATAATTTGATCATAACTGGACAGGTCATGGCCTAGGCATATAACTTCTTTAGTGAAAGATTTTAAGCCAGCCCTGCCAATTGTTCTTGTGCACTTAGGATAATATACTTTTGAAATACAGGAGTAATGCCCCTCCAATGTAGTATTTACCCTCAAAAGAGCACAGAATCTTGTTAACTATCCTGTAATCCAATCCCTGTCTTGCTTTCCCCCACCTCCATGTAATCTTCCTTATAATCTTCCTTATAATCTTCCTTATATTCTTTCTTATGTTCCCTCCTTAATTTAAAATGTATAAAGGAAGCTGCAAAACTGTTATTCTGTGGAGCTTTTGAGATCTTGCTCTCTGGCATATAACATCAGTATGGCTCAAATAAACTCATTAAAAAAAAAGACATTCCCAAATAACTAAAACTGAGACAATATGTTGTGATCAGACCCACCTTGTGAGAAATATTAAAGGAAGTTCCTCAGGCGGAAAGCAAGTAACCCCAGACAGTAATCTAAATACATGTACAAAAATTTTTTTACTAGTAATTATAAAAGAAATATAAATGCATATTTCTTCTAATTGATTTTAAAAGTAATTGAGTAAAACAATTTGTATATAATTGTATTGTTGGGCCTATAACAAATTAAAAGGCAATGTGTGTGCCAATAACACAAAGGAGGTAGGTGGTAACAAAGCAATATTGGACTAATGAAATGACACTAAATGATAACATGAATCCACAGAAACAAATGAAGAGAGCCAGAAATGGTAAATAATAAAGTTAATATAACAAACACTATACATTTATATTTTCTTCTCTTAGCTTCTTTAAAAGATATAAAATTATATAAAGTAATATTTATAATGGTGTTACATTTTCAGACCCTAAAGACATTATGCTACATAAAATAATCAATCACAAAAGAACAAATAATGTCTGATTCCACTTATATGAGATAGCTAGAGTAGTCAAATTCTTAGAGACAGAAAATAGAATGGTGGTTGCCAGAGGCTGGGGGACAGGAAAAGGGGAATTGGTATTTAATAGATATGGAGTTTCAGTTGGGGAACATTAAAAATTTCTGAAGATAGATAATGGTGATGTTTGCACAACGATGTGAATATACTTAATGCCACAGAACTATATACTTAGTGGTTAAAATGATACATTTTATGTTATGTATATTTCCCCCATTAAACATACAAACACGCACACACACCTGAGACCAGTAAGATTACTTTGCTTTACCTGAAATGGAAATCGGAAAGGACCTCACTGGGGGCAACCACAGAAATGTGGGCTAAGTTCAAGCCCAAAAGCATAAGGTTATAACCATCTCACAAAATATGCAACTTTACCAAAAGACAAAGCCTTCTAATTTGCTTCTGGATGTGGTTTAAAGTGTTCATTTAGGGCTGCAAATCTAGATCAGACTAATGAAGTTTCCACTGTCCCTGATTTGGCCCAACAAGGTGAGGAACTGCAGCCCTGAGCTCAAAGCAAAACCAAATCCAACAAAAGAATACTCTTATTTTCTTTTGTTCCTTAGTTAACAGTTATTTAAGGCTGCAGCTACTTAAGTCTGCTACTGAAAAGCCCCAGATTTAGAAAGCCAGTGTTGTTCTCAGGGCAGTGTTGGTTACTGCCAATCCATATTTTCCTTCTTCTTTACTACTGGGAAACTGACCAATTTTACTACATAAAAGGGGCAGATTCAAGTGATTTGTAAGCTATTTAGAGTAATTTTTTGGCAAGTGCAGTCTACTTTAACAAAAACCTTGGGAAGGCTGTAAACCTTGGTGAATTTCTAAATTCAACAAATCATAATGCAATTTCACTAATGATTTTTTTAAAAAGTGTCTGAATTCTGGATTTCTAAAACTTGAGACATTTGTTCAAAGGCAAGCAGAATAAGCGGCAAGGTCATAGCAGACCTCCTTGAATGAAGTGATATGAATCTATTTTGTTTTTAGAACCTGCCCTTATTTTCAGGTTCAAGTATGTATACTTCCAAATTTATTGAGCCATATGTCCTTTCTATCTGCCAACCCAGGGCAGACCAACCCCCTGAGGCTCATATAAGAAGATTCTGACACTGAAAGTGCTCTCACTATGTTGTTAAGTGAAATAAAAGAATGCACAATAGAAATAGACCACACAGTACATGCCAGTCAGAATTCTTAAAAACTGTGTGTGTGTGTGAGAGAGTGTGTGTATGTGTGTGTGTATAACCAGAAGGAAATGTACCCAAATTTTAAGTGTTTATTTCTTGGTTTGAAGCTTATTGATAACATTTACTTATGAGTGTGTAAATTTAATTTTTGTAATTTCCAAATGTTCTACAATGAGCATATAATTATTTTACAACCAAAAAAACAAATACATGTTATTTCAAATGAAAGAAAAATAAGTCTGTCTCTGAATCTGCTTTCTCTGGAGCTAGTATCTTTTGTTAACTTGTGCACCCTTTACCTTCAGTCAGTCTTGTTCCAGTCTTCATTGTGGACTGTCATGCTGACCTTTGGACATGAATATTGCCTTCTGTCTCTTGCCCACTCCCCTAGTTTCTGACCTATGATTCTCTGTATATGCCTTAACTACTGTTAGGTCAGCCGCACACTTCTTTGGTCCCTGACTGTGGTTTGTCATGACCATCCCCATCCTGGCTTCATTCTCTGTGGCCCCTGCTATTGCCCAATGTAAATGCATGAACTAAAGCATAGGTTTGGGTTTTTTTTTTTTCTTTTATGAATGGGTTCTTGTATTGTCAGTATATTAGTTTGCTAAGGCTGCCATAAAATACCATAGACCAAGTGACTTAAAAAACAGAAATTTATGGTAAATGGGGTAAAGGGGATCAAATATATGGTAGCTGAAGGAAACGGGACTTTGGGTGGAAAACATACAATAGAATATACAGATGTCAAATTATAATGTACACCTGAAAATTATATAATTACATTAACCAATGTTACTTTAATAAATTTAATATAAAAAATAAATAAAATGACAGATACAAAGGGAGAAAAAAATTTATTTCCTCACAGTTGTGGATGCTGATAGTCCAAATCAAGGTATCTACAAATGGTTTCCTCTGAGGCCTGTCCTTTGCTTGCAGACAGCCACCTCACTGTGTCCTCACATGGTCTCTCCTCTGTGCATGCACCCTATTGTCAGTTCCCCTGCTTATTAGGACACCAGTCAGATTGGATCAGGGCCCACCCTAATGGCTAATTTTAACTTAATTACCTCTGTAAAGGCTTTATCTCCAAATACAATCACATTCCAAGGTACTTTCAATCCACAACAGTAAGTGTTCTTCATTATGAACAAAACTCATTTGAGATAGTTTGAACAAAAATGGAATTCATGGAAGGATATTCAGTAGATCACAGAATCTCCTAGAAGACTAGAGAATATAGCATGGAAGCTCCACAGCTGAGACTAGACCCAAATCACATCTCAGGACCCTACAGCCACCACCACCACCATGCTGTTCAGTCATGGATTTCACATGGTGTCTGCCTTCTAAAGCCACTGGCTTCTGAATGGAAGTTTCACTTCTATTGCTATGTCTTGTCACGAAGAGACTAGATCAAAGGTTTGTGCTTTCGCTGCAAGGTAAATAGGGGAAATGAACCATTGACTTCTGCCTTGGGGAGTGAAAATTAGAGAATCATGAGATAGAAAATTCCTAAATATAGGAAAAATTTGAAAAGGCTTTTGACAGCCAAAAGAAAAAAAAAGAATCTATTGCACTGCAGATAAAGGTATTTAAGAGCATGCAGAGTTCCATTTTTTAATGGTTTCCCCTCACTCTTTCCATCTTGAGTTTGATTTTCTTTTCTGTTGTTTGATTTTTGCAGTTAGATTTTTCAGTCTAATTGTGGAAGTAATACATGCTTAATGGAGGAAGATTTGAAAACTCAGAAGAACAAACACACAATATTTTAAATAACTGTAATCTTATCCAGGGATAACCACTATTGCCATTTTGGTATGCGTCCTCATCTTCTTTTTTATATGTGCATATATACTATAAAAAATTTAATATGTCTGTTATTTTGTAGTCTTCTGCTTTTAATTATCAATAAGTCACAAATGCTGGGTTTTCTGAGTCAATTTCCCCCACGAATAACTTATACTATTTAAGGGCCTAAAAGTTTTTAATTTAGCCTATATGAAAATTAGAATTTTTTTAATTGGGAAGAACTAATGTTTACTGTATCTTTCCTCCATTTGTCTGTTTTGGGAAAAAAACACAAAAAATATTTTAAAGTTTTCTTCTCTTCAAGATCTTTCTATGACCTTATTTATGAAGTCATTTCATCCAATGGTGATTGACTGTTATAATATCACCCAAATAAAAATGATTATGAACATTTGTAGCTATTAATATCATATTGGATCTTTTAACATTC
The DNA here is from genome assembly GCA_004027375.1 of Macroglossus sobrinus. Classification (NCBI taxonomy): domain Eukaryota; kingdom Metazoa; phylum Chordata; class Mammalia; order Chiroptera; family Pteropodidae; genus Macroglossus; species Macroglossus sobrinus. The sequence goes on from PVKZ01001370.1 coordinate 70,062, forward strand.
TATCCAACAACTGGTAAATAAAAGTAATGTTTGGATTGACTAGAGAATATTTAACCTCATTTAAAATCTCCTTGTCACATCTTCTTACATCCACAGAGGATTTGCTGTTGTTGTTTGGTTCTTGAAGAAATCACCCAGGGACCCAAGAAGGTATGCAGATCTTTCCCAAAAGATTTGCCACCTGTCAGTGTCTCAGTCAAGCTCTGGTACTGGAGCTCCAGGAGTTTATTCCTAGCTTTACCCAAAGTCCCTGATTAACTCATTCATGTTAGAACAATATCTGGGCTTGACTGTTGTTCCTCTCCAAGACTCCTAACTCTTGTATAAATCTACTAAACAAGAAAAATCAATCAGGTATCACGCTTTATAGTAAATGTTATGCACTAATTCAAGAAAGTTGCTGATACTTGTGTTTGAAAATCCCAATTTTATAATAAATCTGCAGTCTGATCTAGTTTTTTTTTTCTTCCTGACCTGTGGTAGGCAGAATAAGAGCCTCCCAAAGATGGCCCACCCTAAACCTTGGAACCTGTAAATACGTTACATTACATGGCCAAAGGAACTTGTAGATGTGATTAAGGGTATATACTTTTTAAAAAGGTGATTATCCTCGATTATCCAAGTGGGCCTAATCTAATTACATGAGCCCTTAAAAGCAGAGAATTTTCTCTGGCTCAGAGCAGAGATGTGGTAGAAGGAAAAGTCAGAGAGGTTTGAAGCATGAGAAAGACTTGACTTGCTGTTGCTGGAGGGGGTCACATGGAAAGCATGAGAAGGAATGCCACAGCCTCTAGGAGCAAAGACTAACCCTTGTCTGATAGCCAGCAAGAAAATGAGGACCTCACTCCTATAATCACAGGGAGCTAAATTCAGCCAAACATCTGAATGAGTTTAGAAGTAGATTTTTATCTAGAATCTCCGGAAAAGTCCTGCTAACACCTTGATTTTGACACTGCGAGACCCTAGGCAGAAGACCCAGTTGAGCCATGTTGTACTCAAGACTTCTGACCTACAGAACTGTGAACTAATAATGTGTCTTTGGGGTAATCTGTTATAATAGCAATAGAAGCTAATATATGGCCTGAAATCAAAATTTACCCTTGAGAAGTAAGAACCATTTTAAAGCTTAATTATTAGGCTAAAAATAGAGCTTTCTGTAACCCAGGAATATTGACATATGAATTATGATAACATCATAATTAATTCAGAAAATTCCAAAACAAAATAACTATTGCATTATTACAGACCAGTCAGAATGGGGCTCAACACTATGTAAGTTTCCTGCTTGCTTCTAGGATTATTTCTTCAGAGGAATGTTTTGTATTTAACATTAATCATGTTTAAAACAGAAAAAGGAATCAATAGTCTTGTAAAATTTAAAATAGATTCTAATTCAAGAATTCTCTATATTGTCATCTTCGTCTGTGGAGGGGATGAGAATATGTAAAGCTATTTTAAAATGAAACTGATAGGCCATCCTGAAACAGAGAGGTTTAAGATTCCAATCTCATTATCCAAGGTGGCAGTTTTCCTACTCCCCATTCCAACAAAGTCAGAGCCTATTGAAATGCAATCCGAGCCAGGAAGAAATTAAAAGATAGGGTTGTTAAGATTCCCAGAAATGAGAAGCAGCCACAGTTTTACAGGCAGCCAATTTCAGAGGTCAATACATTGACTGTGTCTATCTTTTTAAATCACTATATTTTGCTTCAGTCTTTGATGAGGTCAGAGAAAAGAAGCCACAAAGAAATACATCAGGGGTGCCCTAATGATGTGCAACATGGACTGTGGGTAGCTTGAGCCCACAGAGATGCTTCCTTGTTATTACTAATAATTGCTTATTATCATTGGATGGTTGCCTGATGTGAGTGAGATCATTTAAGGAATAAAAATCCTTTCAACATTGGCAAGTAGAAGGATATTTCTCTGATCTATGTTATTTTTAAGATGTTCTATGTGTCTGCATTATGACCAAACTCACACTTGCTTTGGTTTTTAAGGTTTCGCAAATAAACATTAAAAAAGATTCATTCAATTGCTCTACTTAAATGTTTATTGAAAAAATTCAAATGTCCCGATACCTCCTACGCCAGGAACCACATTAGAATAAGCATATAAAATATAATTGCAATTGAAACGAAACTATATTTATACTATCTACAATGCAGAGTATTCCCAATGAAAGTAAGACTAGACACAAAGTTGGAATATTTTAAATAGATTGCTTATTTAAGTGTTAGGACAAATAATCATATAATTTCACATGAGATGAATACAAAGTCTTATTAAGATTTTGTGTTCAATAGCCAAATCTATAATCAAATTTCTAAATTTTATTTGGAACAGTAGAGTTACCTTTATTGGTTCTGTATTAGATCTATAACGTTCCAATACTTTTAATCTCTACCACTACCCTTAGCCATTGTAATATATTGAGTAGCATCTTCAAAGACCTATTGCATTAAAAAGGAAAAATAGTAATTTTATTATGGAGAAATGTGGTTATTTCCTTAACCAAGCAATTCAAGTTAACATTATCAATAATGGGACAAACTGACCCCCTGGTCTCATGCATTGAGAACACATCACTTCTCTGATATTTCTGCCAAATATACACAATCTGAAGCTAAGTGTGGAAAATTTACAAACCCAAATTGAGGAATATTATACTGAACAACTGGCCTTTACTATTTTTAAAATATCAGTATCATGAAAGACAAAGAAAAATGGTCCCAGATTTTAAAAGTTTAAAAAGGATATAATTATTAAATGACCTTAGATTGAATCCCAGATCAAAGGGGGAAAGTTGCTATAAAAGGAATTATTGTGACAACTGGAAAAATTTGAGTATAGATTGTTTACTAGATTATAATATTGTATCAATATTAAATTTTCTGAATTTGATCATTTTACTATGGCTATAAAAGAGATTATCTCTGTCCTTAAGAAATACAGTGAAACTGGCAAACAGGATTAAAATGCACCCATAGCTAAACTGTTTACACCCCAATTCCAGTGCTACTCTTAAGTGAAACTGACCTAGAAACAGGATGGATATTCATGGAGGCTTATACCTGCCAACTCCTCGGAAATTAGCTTATACCAAACTTCTCATTAAGAAACTTGGGAAAGAAATCTAACTATAGGAGGTGAACACACAGTGTAAATATATATATGCCTTACTGTTAAAATGTACAGCCGAAACTTATTGGATTTCTTTAACCAATGTCACCATTTAAAAATCAATAAATAAATGAAAAAAAATAGGTGACCCAACTCTCTTTTTCACTACTATTATTACTATTGCAGAAATATGACGTTAGCACTATAAAATTAAATTCTGCTTATTTAGATAAGAGAAAAGGTGATGTCATTTTATCTTTAAACAATTCTGATTTTAATAGTATATTTATACTCTCTCCAAAAGAAAAATACAATGTGTACATTTATATCATATTAAATAGAATTTTCTTTTACAGAACCTGTATCTCAATTGTTGTCATCGAATATGCATGGTTTAGATAGCTTATTTTAGGTTAGAAAAGAGAGTGTGTCAGAAAAATGTATTTCACTTTAAAACTTTAATTTTCTATCAACTTATTTATGACAGATATAGCTAACCAATAAAAGGAAAAGGAATAAAAATGTAGAGAAGAATCCTGTCCTTTCTCACTGTTTGGTGTTCACATCCATGCTCCTCCCAGAGAAGAGTTATAATTGTCCCCTGGGATGAAAAAAAGACACACAAAATCCAGCTCTGATTATATAGGAGATTTCTAATGACCAGGACAATGATAATCACAGAACTAAACTATAAAATCCAGGGACCACAAGCAAATGAGTCAGTAGCAATTTTTTAACAGCCTAAAAGTCAGCTTGACAGGAAAAATTCTCTAGTGTCCCTTCAGTCTAAAGGGTATTGGGCTCTCTTTAAGGCATTTTCTCAAATGGTTTAAAAAGAAAGGAAACCTGTGCAAAGTCTTTACAGCTTTAGAAATCATTTTAAAGATCCAGTATCAATACCATGTTTTTTTGTATCCATTTTCTATTCAGTAACATATTAATTTGTAAAATTTCAAACCTTCAAAAAAGTTGCAAAAATAGTAAAATGAGCACCTATATACCCTTTACCAAGAGTCACCAAATGTGGCACATTTACTTTCTCCCTCTTCTTCTTTCTCTTCCCCACATATATTTCTTTTATTTCTCTTTTTCCCTTGTTTCTTTTTTTTCTTCTTTCTTTTTCTGAACTATTTGAGAGTTCTTTGCAGACATGACACTTCAATTCTAATATTTCAATGTGTATCTTTTAAGAATAAGGACATGCTACTACATAACCACGATATACTTATCACATTTGTGAAATTTAACATTGATACAATACTGTTGTCTAATATACTGTCCATATTTAAATTTTTTCAACTGTCCCCAAAATGTTCTTTATAGCTGGAATTTTTAAAAATCCAGTTTCTAATGAAGGATTACATACGACAAGTCTCTTTAGTTTCCTTTAATATAGAAGAGTTCTTAGTTGTTTTCCCTTATTTGATTTTTTTGTCTTTCATAACATTAACATTTGGAGAATCTAGGCCAGTTGTTTTGTAGCTTTGGTCTTTATTTTGGGGGGAAATAACTGAGCCCCAAAATAAATTAGAAATGGAATGGAATAATAACTTTGTAGTTGGATTCAAAGGCAGTTCTAAGAATTATATAGTGATACAACCTCTGCAAAAAGCAATCTGACAATTTGTATCAACAGTCTTGAACATGCTTGTATTCTTGGACCCAGTAATTCTATTTCTAGCAATTTATTCTTATCAGAGATATAGAGAGATATAGGCAGTGAAATTCATTACCATGAGTGTTAGGGGAACAGGTAAGTGAACTGTGCTTCATCCTCCATCTCCTCCATGTCATCCTCAGGCTCCTTCTCTTCATCACTCATTGCTAACATTTATTAAAGGCTACCTTGTGTCCAGGACTGAGTTAAGTTACAGATTGCTGTGGCAAGCTTTAAAGTTATGCTTTGGAGGAGGATTTTGTAACATGGAAGAGAAGTAAGAATATAGGGTTTAATGAGGAATCTGGACAAGTCTATATGCAGTGAGATCCCAACTTTGTTTTATGTTTACAGAATTATGTTTAGAGAGGAACCCAAGAAGTACAATAAAATTTTTACACTAGGTGGGAGTGACATTTGGGGTAAATTCTGTTTATAACAATAAAAACAAGAAAAAATTGCATACAGAGTTTATGCCAATATATGCAGAACCCTGTGCTTGGCAGGCATCAATTCCACTCATGGTCGATTGGCAATAACTGGTTACCTGGCTACTCATAGATGAAAGGAGTACTTGGAAATTTAAACCCTGTTGGATCAGCTGCTTCTCAGCAATAACTCTATATAAATAAGAAGATATTTCAATGGATTGCTAACTATCTCTGTCACATCATACAATCTATTTTTGTCTGATGTTAATATAATATCTTTAGTAATATTAATGTAATATCTCTTTTTTGTTTAGTTCTTGCTACCTAAATACCTTTTTCTAACCTTTTATTTTTAACCTTTCTGAAGCATTGTATATTGTTGATAAATAGCACTAACCTGAATTTTATTTTTTATAATCTGACAATTTCTGACAATTAATAAATGAAGTCTACTATGATTGCTGATACATCTTCACTTATTTCTACCATCTTATTTATGCCTTCTGCTTTTTTTCTACATTTCCTATGTTTTTTTTCTTCTTTCTGCCTTATTCAAAATTAAGTTTTTAAAACAAGTTTTCCTCTGGTTCTGGAATTATGCATTTTATTTCTATCATTTACTAGAGTTACACAATACATCAAAATGTCAGCATGCATGCTTAACCTGAAGTCTAATAATATTCAATAACTTTCTCTCTCCTGAACGATACAAGGAATTCAGAACACTCTTTATTTATCTTATTTTATTTTATTTTTTTAATTAATTAATTTTTTAATGGTGACATTGGTTGACGAAATCCAGTAAGTTTCAGCTGTACGTTTTAACAGTAAGGCATATATGTACATTTACATTGTGTGTTCACCTCCCATAGTTAGATTTCTTTCTGTCACAACATATTTGACTCCTTTTACTCCATCTACCTCCTCCCTCCTCCTCACCACTACCCTCTGGTAACCAATAGTCTATTGTCCATGTCTATGAGTCTGTTTGTTTGTCCTGTTCATTTGTTGCTGTTAGGTTTATATCCTACATATAAGGGATGTCATGTGATTTTCAGCTTTTTCAGTCTGGCTTATTTCACTTAGCATGATCATCTCGAGGTCTATCCAAGTTTTCACAAATAGCAGTGTTTCATCTCTTCTTATGGCTGAGTAATATTCCATTATATATGTACCACTGCTTCTTTATCCAATCATCTATCATAGGACACTTCGGTTGCTTCCATGTCCTAGCCTTTGTGAATAATGCTGCTATGAACATCGGTGTGCAAATATCTTTTTGGATATAAGTTTTCAAGTCTTTGGGGTAAATACCCAGTAGAGGCATTGCTGGATCATATGGAAGATCAATTCTTAGTTTTTTCAAGGAACCTCCATACTATTTTCCATAGTGGCTGTACCAATTTGCAGTCCCACCAGCAGTGTATGAGGGTTCTTTTTTCACCGCATCCTCTCCAACATATGTTATTACCTGTCCTGTTGATTATAGCTATTCTAACAGGTGTGAGATGGTATCTCATTGTAGTTTTGATTTGCATTTCCCTAATAGCTAGTGATGTTGAGCATCTTTTCAAATATTTCTTGGCCATTTGTATGTCCTCTAGGGAGAAGTGTCTGTTCATGTCCTCGTCCCATTTTTTGTTGTTATTGAGTTGTATGAGTTCTTTGTATATTTTGAACATTAGGCCCTTATTGGAGCTGTTGCTTGCAAATATATTTTCCCATTCTGATGGATGTCTCTTTATCTTGTTGACGATTTCTTTTGCTGAGCAGAATCTTTTTAGTTAGATGTAGTCCCATTCATTTATTTTAGCTTTTACTTCCCTTGTCTTTCAGGTCAAATTCATAAAATCTTCAAGTCCAAGGTCTTTGAGTTTAGTACCTATGTTTTCTTCTATGCATTTTATTGTTTCAGGTTTTATATTCAGGTCCTTAATCCATTTTGAGTTAATTTTGGCGTGTGGTGATAGACAACAGTCTAGTTTCATCAGAACACTCCTAACCTATTGACCATCTTCTGCCCTGCATATTATCGATTTATAACTTATTTTGTCCTACCTTAATTTTTATGACCCAAATTGAAGATTATTAGTTTTGAAAGACTCAAAATGTGTATAGAGTCTTCTCATCCTTCATTTTTATCAGTTTATTTGTTTATCACTCATTCTTGTATGTCAGTCCTTTATTATGGAATCTTTCTTTCTAAAGAATGTATGGTAACAAATTCTCAGTTTTTTAAATCTGGAAATATATTTACTTTCTCCTTGCTCTTAAAAGATAATTTTTTAAAAAATTAAGCCTTAATTTAAAAGAAGAAGAAAGAAAAAAAAAAGAAGTACAAGAAGAATATAAACATCAAAGTCATATTCCCTTTACCTACTCTCTACAATCTGACTTCAGACTAAGATGCAACCACTGTTAACAGATTCCTGTGTATTCTTTTATATGATTTTAATTCACATGTATACATATGTTTATTTAAACAACTAGGATCATAATATACACATTGCTGGGCTACTTATTTTTATATTCTATAATTTGAAAATATCTACTAGATATATTTATATAGCATTATAATAACTATAGAGTATTTCATTTTATGAATATACCATAATTTGTCTAGTCCTGTATTTATGATTATGTTTTGCTCCTACAAATAAAGCTGCAATAAATATTTCTTATACACATATCTTTGTCTATGAAATTATTTTATTACATAGAAGAAATTAATGGATACAAATAGAAAGATTGTTTTGTTCTTTTAGAAAAAAAATTCATCAGAGTATACAATTTTAGATTGACAATTATTATTTTCCCACTTTCAGGTATAATTCACCATCTTTTGGTTTTATTTTTGCTGTTGATAAGTCTGTTGCCAATCCAATTGCTTTTTGTTTTTGGTAATTCTCATTTAAAAAAAAATCCTTTCTACTTTTGAGATTTTCATCTTTGTCTTTGGTGCTTTGCAGGTTTACTATAATAAATCTAAGAATATATGTTTTTATTAGTGCTCTCAGAGCTCATTGTAGTTCTCCGACCTGAAGATTTATGTCTTCAACAATTCTAGAAAATTCTCCACCATTTCACTTTTGAATATTACCTTTCCCTCCTTCAAGAGATTCATTCAAATGTATATTGAAATGTCTCATTGTATCTTTGATGTTTCTTATTCTCTCACATTTTCTGTCTCTATGTCTCTGTGTGGTAAATTCTGTGAAATTTTTTCAGATTTCTCTTCTAGTTCACTTGTTTTATCTTCAGACCTGTCTTATCTCTTTAACCCACTCATTGAGTATGTAATTTCAATGATTATATTTTTCATATCTAAAAGTATTATTTCGACCTTTTAAATCTGTTTGATTTTTTTATGTACTCTTGTTCCTTGTTCATATTTATAATTCCATTTCATATTTTTTTCAATAATTTAACTAATTAGTAACTTTAATTACCTTTGGAAAGGGGATTGGATGACTGGAATAAGTTTGGAAGAAACACTTTTCAATGCATTTCTTTTGATGCCATTCCCTATCTAATGAATAAATTGATGAAATTAAACTTTACTTTTTAAACATATTGCAGTTTATGTTGTAGTTTGAATTTGATACATCTATTATCCAAAATTCAAGAGGGTACAATTCTGCTGGGTTTTTATTTTATTTCTGTTGACTCTAGTTTATAGTGGCTTGTTTCTTCAAGTGTTTTCTAATCTTATATTGGCTTTTGCTTGGGTGAACTTCACCCGTGGAAATCCTGAGGAATCTAGTTTAGTGCCAGATTTCTACAGAGGGAATTTCTATTACCATCCATCAAGCATCATAGGGGGTTATAAATCCAGGACCACTTTAAGTTAAACTTCTTAGACTTTATAGATGATATAAACTTGAAATCTAACCATATATGAAGGCCAGCTTATAGTTACAAATTTTCAGGGGAAACATTTTTCCCCACTTAAAGGGGAAATTAAAACAGGTAAGACTCATTTTCTTCCCTTGCTGCAAGCAGATTGCTTATCTGGCCAACCATTTCACTATGCTGTAGTTCTTAGAGGATCCTGACTTCATGTGAAGTTGCAGTTTTAGCACTCTCTTTGTGCTGGTATTAAAAACCAGATTTTATTTTATTTATGAAATAAATATGAAATAAATAAAATAAAGGACATAGCCCTGTGTCCTGTGTCCTTGTGCTGGTATTAAAAACCAGATTTCTATGTTCCTAATAGTGACAACTATGAGTGGCTTTGGGGTTTGCCTATCACTTTGGTTTCTGTTTTTTGTTCTTTTTTGACTCCTGGAGGTTTCCTTTACTTTCAAAGGGGCTTAGATTTTATACAGAATTTCTAGATGCCTTATTATGAAAAGGTTTATCAGACTCTTCAATCTTTCATGTTATCTCAAGTTAAAAACCTAAGCTCCTTTAATTTCATAACAACTTTACAAATTAAGGACAATTACTCCTGTTTTATTATTGTGAAATTGAGGCTCAGGCAAGATAAATGTTATATAGTTTTATGAAGTAGAAGAGTTTGAATTTGAACCTGGTACTGTCTAGCATGAAAGTTCATGGTTATTTAAACACTAAGCTATATATTGCCTCTTACTATACTCTGCTTTTTGTTGTGTTTTTTTTCTTCTTTTAGAAGAAGTTAATTATATCTATAATCAGAAAAAAATAAAATAACTTTTAAATGAACTCTAAGTTGAAAAAAATATTTGCTTATAAAATGTATTTACTAAATTTAATAAGCTCTGTTATCAAACCCCTGTAGCTAGACCAAGGTATTCCATTGTATCTGTCAAGTACCGTATGGGGAGAACTGAATATTTTCCTATTCAGGAATTATAAATGATACCCAAGCCAAGGTATTATCATACCTTCCTTTTCCTTGACTTAATTGTGTTACCTTTTCCCTATGAACCCATCATTTTCTCCATCATTTCCTCTACAAACTGCTACTAGATCTAAAGAGTAGTAATAAATATGATTGGGTCTCCGCTACACTTTTGGCAAGCAGGAAAGTCTTCTTGGACATAGTAGATATAAAACTTATGTATCTAGCTTGTTGATTAGAAAAGCATACTGGAAGGCATGTAAGCCTTAATGAAATCTGAATAGATTACATCTATTGCTTCCCCAGGATCAGCATGACATGGCACTCATAGTAGAAAACAGAATCAGTCTGGCACGCTGGCTCAGTAAGGGATCATACTGCTAGCCACACACTGATTTTTGCTTGCTTAAGTGCTCACAAATTAATTGGTTTGTTATTTGTTCTGGTATTTTCACAAGTATTTAAGTGCCTATAATTACTTGGATTATCACTTTGTTCCTTTTTAAAACACACATGTGCACACATGTGTGCACACACACACACACACATGCACACACAAAGTTTACCTTTTCTCAGGTTATAGGGCAGGTTTAGTTCTGAGGATGAGGTGGTAATACTTATAGAGTAAATGATCTAGTATGACAGTTAAATAAACAAAGAAATAAACAATTTCAGGTGGTTATAAATTCTATGAAGTATTTAAAAGACTGAATTAGAGGAGGAATACTACTTTAGAGTTTTTCAGGGATATTGGCTGAGAAAGACTTCAAAATCTGGGCTATCACTTTTTTTTACTTCCTTTCTACCTTCCTAGCTGTTTCTCTATCTCATAGAACTACTTCCTTCATCTTTCCAACCTCTAAATATAGAAATGCCCCAGGACTCACCCTTGAACTTCTTTTTGACCTGCACTTACTCTGTAGATCTCATCCAGTCCCTTGATTTTAAATATTTTATGTACTTTATCCATAAATGAGAATACTAGCATTTGTCTAAGAGATGGGTAGGATAGAATACAAAAAAATATGTGGTTAAGAACTGTGAAGAATCTGAGAATTTATCCTACTTGCAATCTAACAAGTTAGCCTGCCATAGTATTATGGATTCTGGCAGAAGGCACAAAATTCTTGGCCCTTGTAATTCCATCTTGTATTTTTTTCAACAATTTAGCTAACTAGTAATTCTAATTGCCTTTAGAAATGTGATTGAATGACTGGAAAAAAGTTGGGAAGAAGACTTTCAATGCATCTCTTTTGATGCCATTGCAGACCTATTGAATAAATTGATAAAACTGAACTTAAAACATTTTAGTATACTAATTTTGTAGTTTAAATATGACACATCTAATATCTGAAATTCAGGAAAGTCAAATGTATCAGTCTTCTCTTCATTACCTCTTCTGCTCCTGCCATGGTCCATGCCCATCTTATTTCCTTTGGACTAGTTTTTCAACAGCTTCTTATTTCCACCCTTTTGTCCCTATAGGTTATTGTCTACATTATAGCCAGAGTGATCATTTTAAAATGTGTAAGATCATGTCCCTGTAAACACTGAGGCATTTCTTTGCTCAAAACTCTCTGTTCACAAAGGAGAGACAAAGGAATTTATTACTCACAGAAATAGCATTAGTCAGATTATTAGCATTTGAGTCAGTTTCCAAGCTCTAATTCCTAAAGGGTAATGTGAAAAGGATCATGTAATGGCTGCACATGCAGTGGGTTACATTACAGGGAAGGAACCCTGAGCTTAGGGAACCCGAATGTTTTATAATGGTCAGTAAGTCTGCCTTCCCTATCTCTCAAGGGAGACACTATCTCCATCTTTCAAGGCTATTGGTTATACAAACATCCTTGAAAAGATAGTCTGGAACGAAAGCAATCAGTGACTCTGGTCACAAGATGTGCAAAAATGTGAGAGAACTATGGAGAATTATCTCCCAACATGTATTTGCTTACATTTTTTAAATGAAAGAATAAACAAAAACATTTTTTATATTACTGAGAAAGAGATAAAGGGAACATGTTGGGAGGGACAAAGATGGAAGGTAGACTTCTCTGACTATATCTTGTTTAGTAACCATTTATTTTACCTAATTAAAAAACAAAGTTAAATTTTCAAAAAACAATCCCTGAAAACCAAAAATTGCATGAAAAAAAATTGTCTATCAAAGTGGCAGAAAAACCACAGAGAATGATTATTTCAAATTACCTTTAAATATAGTAATTTGTCTACACATCCCTAATGTGATATATTCTAAAGGCACTTCTTTTCTCAAAACTCTGTTTGGCACCTTTTTGGCACCAGGGACCAGTGCTCCTATGAGAATCTAATGCTTGATGATCTGAGGTGGAGCTGAGGCAGTGATGATAGCACTGGGGAGCAGCTGCACATACAAATAAAGCTTTGCTCTCTTGCTCACCACTTAACCTCCTGTTATGTGGCCTGTTCCTAACAGACCATGGACAGGTACTAGTCTGCGGCCTGGGAATTGGGGACCCTGCTCTAAAGGGAAAAGGAAATCAAAAACATCTTAACTCCTTTCAGCAATCATGTTAGTGGTAGCTTTGGTGTTGGTATTCTGAGATTATTTCATGTAATACATTGACGAAATTGAGAACCAAAATTTTTGGTATGAGAGAATAGAGATATAGATTGAATATCAAAGATGTTAAGTAAAACACTGTAGTCCTGAATTTGAATTAGAAGTATTATGTATGAACTCATGATGTATTTTATCTTTATAGAAAAAAATCAAGGTACTTTTTACTCAGAACTCTATTATTATAGTCCATCTTACTCAGAGTAATATACAAAGTCTTTTCTACATTTGCAGATAAGGTAGTGACACCAGAAGAGTTAAAAGTTCAAAAGAAATAGTAAGGCCCAACTTGTTGCAGTCACTTCCAATGACTGTGACAGTTGTCAGAGTATAGAGACCCAGTCATATCTCTAACTCAGAACAACTTTGAAGGGCCATTCTAGCTCTACAGAGCCCCAAAGGGTTGCCCAAGGCCTTTATTGGGACCCAGGGCAGCTCAGCTTCTTCCCATGCCTATGCCTGCCTGCTCTCTCTGCCTCCCACATGTGTTAATTTCAAAGGTGCTCCCTAGGGAACAGCCTATGTTCTAACCTCCACCTGAGAAACCACCTTGCACAATAACCATGTCCCCTCATCTAGCCCCTACAATAAGCACCATTATGACAGTTTAACTACAAAAAGCTCATCATAGATCCTCATATGTAATAGGAAACAGCCAACTACAGAAAACCCTCTGCCTTTAACACTGAACAATCCTTCCTCTTTTGAAATGTCCCCAAATGGTTCTAACCAAGGACTGTAAAATGTACCTGAAGATCAATTAGAAAGTCTCCCCACTTCCAAAAATCTCACCATAATAGAATACTTGCCAATCAGACACAATTTCAGTATTTCCTCTTTTTACTGTAGAAACTATATTAACCATCCTTGAACCCAGGCTAAAATGAAAATGATAGCAGATGGTTTATGAATGAAGAACTTATATTAATTTTCTTGGACTTAGTTTTGTCTTTGACACATCTCAGAGTCAGCTTCCCAGGGACCCCTCACCCCGCCCCACCCCATTCCTGACCCCATTCCCTGAAAGTAGGGATGTGGTGTTTCCTAGTTCTCCAGCCAGCTAGAACAGTGCCTCACACTGGAAGCTGCTCAATAACTATTATGCTGGATGAATGAATGAGTGAAATGACATGTAAACTGAAATTTGAATGACAAGGAGATAGCCAGGCAAAGATCTTGTGAAAGAGCATTTTGGGTGTTCAGAACAGCAAGTAAAATTCCAGAAAGAGCTCTTTCCTTCCCGTTTCAGTTCCAGTTTTTTGAAACTGTAATTTAATATTCAGGACAACTAAAAGATTTTTGTTTGTTTTTGTTTTTGGGTTTTTTTATTTCTTTCTCACTCTTATTATTCTAGAATCACTTGATTTTTATAAATTTAGCCAGGAGCACACAGACCAACATATTATCAATCAATCTTAGGCTTTACCTTACCAAAGTTGATGCCTTCCCATTATTTATACTTTATGCTCCCCAAAATATTTTTGTGTGAGAGGACATGATAGTTGATATGAACTTGACTTCAAGGAATTTAATATCTATCAGGAATCTGTTTCATAACAGATTCTCCCAAGAAAGAGGCCAGCATCTCTCTGGGTCTATAGCCCTGAAGGCAGAAAGGATACTCCAATTGGAATCGCCTGGGGAGCCTTTTCCAAATGTGTGTGCCAGGTGCTCCCTTCTCCACTCCATTCATATATATTCTTTGTAGAGCTTATGTGTTTTTTATTTTCTGCTTTTTTTAAAAAAAATACTTTCTATGGCTTTTAGTGAAGTAAAATTTCTACATGGTTAAAGCATCAAATTATTAGACTGGCTTCGTTAACCCTTCCCCTCATTCTCTACCACTATCTATTCCTCTTTTAATTCTGATTATCTTCTGAGGTTTATCTCTGTATCTCTAAATAATCTGCTTCTACCACTATTTATTTATTTATTTATTTGTCATTTTTGATGTTGTCTGTTCATTTACTGGCATGACAGTTAAGAATTTAGTTCAGTTACACAGTGCCCACCCACATACACCATCACCCCTTCCTCTTCAAATACGGTTAGAGCATATCTTTAGTTCTTTCACTGATTTTCTTTGTACTTCTTTCTTTCACGTGTTGCAAGTTTTTCCTCAAATGTCTGATAATCCTTTATTATCATATGTAAGAATAAGACACTAGAAAAAACAGATTATATGTACTTGGTTGGATAGGTCTTGCTGACTGGATGAATTTCATCCACTTCAGGGTAAATAAGCTATTGTCTTGAGGACCTCTAAATGTTAGAAATCATCGTTTTTGCACTAGGAGCTAATGCTACTCCCACCCTCCACTTCCCTGCTTCCCCCCACACCATTTATTAAATGTATTTAGAGATTGATCTGCCAATTGTTTGTTTTATCAAATTATTATTATTGCTGTTGTTATTGTTTATTTTGCTTAGATATTAGATGTCTGGTTGCTGGACATCTTACAGAGAGGTATGAGAGAGGGATGAGAAAGCAACACCTTCTCTGGAGCAATCTGGTAGTCCCCCTGTTTTCACTTTTGCTCCCTGGGTGTGCTCCGTTTTGGCTCTAGCCTACATTGCAGAAATTCTAGGCCATCAGGTCCTCAGTCATCAGCCTTGCATCAGCTTTTCACTCCCTGGAACTTCCTAGAATCTCTCATGCGTGAATATTGCTCTACCCCTACCACTCCTCCTGACTGCTTATGGTCTCTTTGTTGTTATCAGCTTATACATTTTTTCCTATTCCTTTATTATCATTTTAATCGGGTCTCAGGAGGGATAGAAAATAAACAGTCCACTCTCTTGAACTGGAGGTTTACAACATATTTTAATTTCAGAACATGAATTTGAAAGCTTCGTGAGGTGATTCTGATAGCCACCTACCAAGCACTCCTTTGGAGTATCACTGTTGACCTGAACACAGTCTGGTCCTTCCTCCTCTAGTCTTCCCCTGCTCAGTAAAGGATATCAACGGCCCCCAGCCATAACCTGGGTTTCACTCAATTCCTTCTTTATCCTCAATCCCCACATCTAATTCATCATTAAGCTCTATCATTTTTACCATGTAAAAGCATCTCTTGGGCAAAAAGGAAAAACTATGGGCCAAAGTAATTAAAGCTAAAGATTTTTTAAAATTCTAATTAAAAGAAAAAAACACATTTAAAGACTAGCACACCCTGACCAGGACTGGTTAATTTCAGGAATGTGAAGATGATTTAATATTAGAGAATTTACTAAAATAACTTATTATATCAGTATGTCAAACAAATAAGATTATATAATTCTCTTCATAAATATTAAAAGAAAATTTAGTAAAATTGGTCATCCATTCTTACTTTAAAATCTTTCTATAAAATAGAAAGTAAGGATAGAACAGCATGATAAAAACACATTATGCCCAATGATGGAAACGTTCTAGAGACTGATAGTGGTGCTTGTTGCACAATATTGTGAATGTACTTAATGCCACTGCACTGTACACTGAAAAATGGTTAAAATGGTAAATTTTATGTTATATATATTCTACCACTGTATGTATGTATGTATGTATGTATGTAAGTATGTATGTATCTATCCCAAAGTAAGCACCATGCTTAATGGGAAAACAGTGAAAGCATTCTCATTTGAAACTAGAGTAAGACAAGGATGTTCACTATCATTATTATTATTTAACCTTAAACTGGAGAACTAGCTAATATAATTAGGCAAAAGAAATAAATTAAAGATATAAAACTGGAAATGAGAAGGTAAAATGATCATACTTATATTTAATATAATAGTATAACTAGAAATTTATAAGAATCAATGAAAAATCATTATAAAAAGTAAGATAATTCAATAAAATTTATAGACACAAAATTAATAGAAATATGTATAAGAAATTAATATGTAATCTTCATATACACAAACAGAAGAGCTATTGAAAGAAAAGAACTCCCTTTACAAAAGCCACTAAAAAGATAACCTGTTTGAAATATAGTTAAAATATTCTCATGATCTATACAAAGAAAACTTTTAAATGTTCCCAAGAGACGCAAAAAACTTTTAAAAATGGAAAGAATAGCAAATTTTGGGGTAGGAAAGATCAGCATTATAGAAATAGTTCATTTTTCCTAAATGAATATGTAACTTTAATGTGAGCCCAATTAAAGCTTGTCAATAAGATTTCTTCTGGAAATAGATAAACCATTTATAGAGCTTATGTGAACAAAAAAAGAATAATCAAGAGTATACAACAATTGCTTTCAAAAGAAGATAAATCAAAAAGAAAAGAGATTTACAAAATATTAAAATTTATTACAAAGCTATAATAACTAAGACCATGCAAGCATGACGTATGAATAGACAGGTCACTTCAACAGAACAGAAGTTCAGAAAGGAGATAATTACCTACAGAAATTTAGTACATGGTAAAAGTGACATGTTGAAGCAGCGTGGAAATGCTAGATTATTTAATAAATTATAATGCAACTACTGGTGAGCATGTGGTGGTTCTATACCCTTCACCTATTACAAATAGATTCAAATTTTAAATGTAAAAATTGGAACCATAAATATACTAGAAGTAAGCATACAAGCACTTTTATAAGTGCAGAACAACTTAGTTGACTCAAAACCCAAAGTCATAAAGGAAATGATTGATATCAATGATAAAAAAAATTAAATATTTCTTCATGGCAAATAGTACCATAAACAAAGTCAAAAGACAAACAACAAACTAGAAAAACTGATTGCAATTTGAATGACATCTAAAAAGAGCTACAAGTCAAAAACAAAATTTCACCAGCTTGAAGGATAAATTAGTAGAGGCTATAAGCAGGCAGTCCACAGAGAAAGAAATACAATGGCTCCTAAATGCAGGAAAAGATCTTCAACCTTACTCATAAGAAAAATAAATAATTAAACTACACTGAAAGACTGTTCATTTGTCAGATTAATAAGCTCCAAAAATTAATTGATAATCCAATAATTGGCAAAGATGTGGAAGAAACATTCCTGATTGGGGCTGTGAGTTGGTAAGACATCTTGAAGAGGCAAATGACAATGCCTGTCAAAATTACAAATGCACCCAACAACTACTTCTAGGAATTTATCCTACAGATATACTTATATATGCATGAGATGGCATATGTAGCATTGTTTATAACGGCAAAAGTTTGGAAACATCACTAGGAAAGAGGATAAATAAATTACCGTACATGCATATAATGGAACACTCTGTAGTCATCAAAATGAATAAGGTAATGAACACTTTGTAATTATGCACTTTGTTCCATTCATTCATCCATTTTGTTTCATTCATTCATTCATTCATTCATTCATTTATTACTGGTCACCTGTTTATTTGCCCTAGGAGGGCAGAAAATTCTTAATGATTGATTCATCACTGTAAACCCAGCACTTAGGCCAATGTCTGGCACAATTTGTGTCAAATGATTGAAAGTTTATGAAGAATGAAATTGTTTCACTTTATTCTTCTTCTCAGCAAGGTGGACCAGGGCAGACATTGCCTTCATTTTCTAAATGAAGAAATTAAGGCTCAGAGAGAATTAGTGTGAGGCCACACAGCTGGTTAAGTGGAAAAGCTAAGATTTCTGCTCCTCATCCAGGCTCTTCACACTAGTGGATCTATACTAGCTACAAGCCTCAAGAGTGAAGATTGCAGAGCCTCACCCTTACCCACAAGGTGCTCTATGTAAATTTCCAAGCTACCATCCACAAATGCAAGAATTCTTAACGAGGACCCCCTACATGGGTTTCAGTAGGCCTGTCTTCCTTTTTCCATTGCAAGGAGAAATTTACATGTCAGCCATTTTAATGTAGGGAGGAGGCAAGAGAACTGAAGTGTTAAATCAAACTACAGAGACTGCAAAATGCTGATCCGCACCCACCCACGCTCCCCCAATCCCCACTCCCCGGCAGCCAGACACCTGCAGAACAAAGGAAGATTTCTGCTGGGATTGCTAACAACCCATTTTCTCAAACCATGAAGGGGAAACAGGAAAAATAGTGTTTACGTGGCTGCCCTACACAAATAAAATTATTCATTCCCTGTGGCTAAAACTATAGGGAATTTATGGTATGAAGGCTGGGAACTACTAGGGAGCCTTTCATGCTCATATTCTTACCTTTACACACTACATACTCTTATCCCTCCTCACTGTATGTCCATATCAAAGAAAATGGGTATACAAAGTCTTTCAATTATAACTCACAGGATCTAAAGAATGATATATAAACTGAATTCCCGGAGCACTCAAGGTTCCCTTTAGTCTCTTTTTTAATCCCTCTCAGTGTTTTTCTCTTGGTCCTTCTCACTGTCTTTACTCTGTCTCTCTCACTGCCTTTATTCTCAGTGTCTATACTCTGTCTCTCACTGTCCTCATCTCTACTGTCTGTCCCTCATAGTCTTTCTTAGGCTCTCTCACTCTGCCTCTGAGAGACTACACTCTGCCTGTAGAGTGCTACCCCTTTTCTAAGAAACTTTCCTTTTGACTCTAACTTTGGTGTGTGTTTGAAATCTTTTTACACTCTCTGCCAAAGGTCCTCTTCTCTTGATGCATGGCTTGGTCTCCTACCACTCAGGGGAATTTGCCCTGTCCTGCATCAGTTTCTATGGGGAAAGCCTGCAAAGTTTTCATTAACTTCTCAAAGGGGATGTGACACTCCACCACCAAAAAAGTTCCTACATCAAAGATTCATCTGTATGGCTTCAGAAGATGTTCATCTTGTTAGACAATAGGATTGTCAAAGAATGCAAATCACTAGTATAAGCCATCAAGGTGTGAAAATAAATAAAAGAAATCTCATTTAAAATGGAGTTGGGAAGCCATGAAGGGGGAATTCTCACACCATAACCAGCAGTAAGAAGGAAGGTAATTATTTTGACAAGAGAGGTCATTTTTTCACATAGAAATTCCATCTCCTGCCTTTAATGAAAAGAAGATGCCTTGGTGTCCCAGTAACAATGCAATACTAAACACCGCTTGCAGCCAACAAGAGACCACGATAACCTTAAACTCTTGTTCTCCAGTGAACTTTTGTTCAAAACTTTTGTTCAAAACAACCCTCTCCAATTTCCTTCTAAAGCCTAATAAAAGCTGACCTTCCCTTTGCCTCTTCAGGCTTTCCTATGGTTTTGCCACAGCTTGGTCCCCAATTGCAATTCTCTGCTATTCCTGAATAAATCCATTTTACTGATTAAAAAAAAAAAACTGGTCATTTTATTTTTAAGGTTCACGATGGCAGAAAAACAAAGTCGCCATAACTTGAACATCTCACCCTTCTTACCACAACACACCTCCACTCTTATTTCCAAACGTCCCAAGAGAGATTAGAAAACACATGACTTTATTACCCCCTGAAGCCATTAAGAACAAAAAAATCTGTAAAACAAATTTTTGTCCCATGTAATAATTTGGTTTACCAGGAAGTTCACTTTGGGCTCTGTAGGCCAGTTTGAAATCTGGTTACTTAAATCTGGTAATTTACTTCTTCAGGACAATTGCTTTATCTATTTAAGGGCTTTTGTAAAGAACAAATTAGCAATTGCTCAATACAGTATTGTGAAGCAGGGTGAAGAAGGTAGTCTCTACCCTTGAAAGATCTACAAGACAATAAATTGTTTTCATTAGTATTCTCTCTCCCCTTCTCTCTCTCTCTCTCTCCTCCCCCCAACCCCGTAGGCTGATTTACCTGTATTACCAACACCCTCTTCTTGACCAAAGCACCCTCAGGGTGAAATTCCAAGTGCTGCTCTGGAGAGAAGACAGTCTTGAGATAGAAACAGATCTAGCTGGAGAGCTTTTTTATGTAGCTTTTGGCAAGTCATATACTCTGTCTGAGGCCCAGTTTTCTCATCTGTAAAATAGGAATAATACTTCAATTTCAGGGTAGTGCCAAGCCCTTAAGCATTCAGTAATGGTGGTTATTACTGTTACTGGGTGCTGTTTCCAGCCCAGGCCTGCTATCAGATTCTCATCTGCACAAAGAGAGAATAAACAGACCCGGGAACATGTAAATAGAATTTATAGTAAGTAATCTTTTTCTTAAGCCTTCTTTCATTCAACATAATATTTTGAAATTCATCTATGTCTTAGATATATCAGTAGTAGATACATTCTGTTGTATAAATATACCACAGTTTATTTAGCCATTCTGTTGATGGACATCTAGGCTGTTTTCATTTTTTTACTTATTAAGAATAGAGGTGCTAAGATTGCTCCAGTACAATCGCTGTATGAATGTGTGCTTTCATTTATTTCTCTTGGGTTAAATACCTAGGAGTGAAAATGTTAGGTCATAAGAAAAGTGCATATTTAACTTTTTAAAGAATGGCAACTTTACTTAAGTAGGTGCACGATTTCCCACTGAAAACAACAATCTTTGAGAGTTCCAGTTGTTCCACAGTCTCACCAACTGGAAGAGGGTGTTGTTCTTATCTGACCTTCATATGTATTAAAGGAAGGATTTACTGAAGCCAAAACTTCTCTCTTCCTTCTTGATGTCAACTTTCTCATTAGATTTTTAAGGCTGCTTGTGGCTCTCTGAGAATTCTTTTTCAATCTTTTGTAGGTTTTAAAGACAAGTAATTTCTACCCAGAAAGGAACTAACCTGAATGAATTTGGATTTGTTGAAACTAAACAGAAGATACTGTAGAACCAAAGTGACTCCATCTTGGATACAAATCCTCCATTTTGAACTTAAGTGGAATAAAAAAAAAAAAGAAAAACCACCAGCTGACTAAGAGTCACCCCACCCAACAATTGGCCAATCAGAGACCTCTTTGACATTATCTGACCATCAACTGACTAAGTCACTCCAACCAACAATTGGCCAATCAGAGACCCCTTGGAAATTATCTGAAAATCCCACCCGCCAAGTTCCCTGTCCTGTGGTTCTTTTCCTCGGCGCGAAATTTAATCAATCCCCTTAAAGGTTTTAAAATAAACTCACTAATCCTGTAACGCCACGGCTATACTCCCCTGCTTGTGGCTTTACCCTTTAATAACCCTTTGAAACTGTAAGTTGGGGCCGATACTTCCACTGCTGCGTCAGTGCATCAGTATTGGCCCCGGCTCGAGACTGCAAATAAACTCCCTCTTGTTCTTACATCGGTGTCGGCTCCTTGGTGTGCATAGAGACTGGAAGTCGGGTATAACAATACATGAAAACATAGGTTAATGAGCTTCTCAGACTTCACAAAAGTCACCAAGACTCAAGTTACTTCATTGATCTATTTTAAATCTAATTCTTTGAATAAATATTTAAGCACTATTTGTTCACATAACCCAAGATTGACTAGATCTCTAGATACTAAACCTCATCTGTTAACTAAACCCTATTTGTAGGAGCCCTTTTCAGGTTTATCAAATCTATTATAAGGGAGGAGTAGAAATTCCCATTACTAACAAGCTTAACCCCTCCCCCCACAATTGGGAATTTATTGGTATAGATGATTACAAATTAAGCCACCTTAGAATCACCGATACATTTATTTTCTTTTTTTATTTTTTATTTCCACCCTCCACCAAACTTCCCCTTTGGCAACCATTGCCTTTCTTCTATGGGTCTGTTTCTTGTTCTTTTTTTTTTCAGATTCCATATATAACCTAAATCATACAGAATTTGTCTTTCTCTGTCTGACTTATTTCACTTAGCATAATACCCAACCATCTAGACCTATCCATGTTGTCGCAAATGACGTTTTTATTCTTTTTTATTGCTGAATAATATTCCATTGTACATATGTGTTGTAGTCACAAAGCCCATGTGCTTGGTGCATCAAATATTTAATATCCAATAGATCAGAATTTGGAATAAGGAAAGGTTTTATGAAAATGGCACTATAATGAGAAGATGGGAGATTTCTAGTTTGCTCAAACCCAGCTTTAAAAAGTATAGTTTAACCATCTTGTATCATGAAAAGGGAGGAGGGGCAGGGCAAGAGGTGGAATCCAAGGAAGAGTGGGCAAATCTCCAATTCTCCAAATTCCTTTGCTCCCAGTTGGTCAGACCAGAAGTTACTCAAGATTCAGGCAGAACTCCTCCAGTCAATTAGCATGTTTATAAAAATGCAGTTTAGAATTAAGGTAAAGTTAGGGTGAAAAGCATTTCACCCTGTTACACATGTACCATATCTTTATTCATTCATCTATTGAGGGACATCTAGGGTGCTTCCATATCTTGGTTATTACAAGTAACACTGCAATGAACATAGGGCTGCACATATCTTTTCATATTAGTGTTTTTGTTTTGTTCAAATTGTAGGGTAAGAACAAACTTTCCCGTACCCTCAAGATTCTTCTGGCAGGTCTAATAATCAAATAGACTTAAGGCAAATTTAATAAAATAACCAAATTTAATAAAAACATGTGTGGGACCCCTGTATACATGAGTCAGAGACTCCACATGCACCAGAGGTTCAGAGATAGAAAGAGAACATGGGTATATAAGACATTCTGAGGTAGGGATGCGGTAAGATGACTTAGTAAAAATTATAGTACATCAAAAATATCTATTTACAAAGCATCTTCCATCATACAGGTTCTTATTCTGAAATTGTTAAAATTTGCTATTTTCTAAATGTCATACAGGCATTAATTTCCAAGAAGCAGCAGTGTAGGTGCCAGAGCAGGGTCTGGGGCATGCACCAAAGCCTTCTGGAATCTGGTCCTCCCTCAAGACTGATGCCCTTGAACCTACAATATGACTGCTTTGTCATGTTCTTCATCTCAACAATGAATTATACTTTAAATTCTCCTCTAAAATGTTTCCATTAGGAAATGATTTCAAATGTGATATAAGGCCAATGAGATTTCAATATCTAAGGTTTTTCCTAATACACTCTTATCCACTGAAAGCTTTCCTCTACAATTAGGTTTCAGCTAAGTAATATGGCCAGGGGTGGCTCTCTATGTACCATCCTCATCTGCCCAATGCATGTTTAACTTAATGCTTCAGACTTTTAAAATTATAATTGTTTATAAATTCATAAACTAGTTATTAAATAGACAAAAATTCTTTTAGTCTTTAGATACTGTTTCTGTAGGAGAGTTGAAACATAAACATAATTTTTTAACACACATTATATTGGACTTAAAATATTCACTAGAAAGAAGCATGTAAGTAGCAGCTTGTTTATGAAATGTGCTATTATTTCCTTGTGAAAATTTGGAAGGAGATTAATTCTTGATTGTATCAATGGCTAATAGTCCCCAGATGATGTGTCCTGTGATGTCTGCAGTCACCATGCAGCTGCTCCATTGTGTTAATGATGAAGTTGCTCCATTTGTTTGCTTTATTTTGCTGCGAACATAAAATATATTACACGATTATGCAGGTATTCCTCAAATGAAAGAATGTGTACATTCCAACAAAAGTGTGATGTAAAGTAAATTTGGATTAAATGAATCTGATTTATCTATTGACTTCTATTATAAAATCAGAAATACATACCACAGGGGTGAAAAAATTGGTCCTTGGATGTAATACATTTATATTTGATAATGTAGCAATGCCTTTAATAAGACATATTCAAAGGGAAAACAATAATTCTCTGATAAAATATTAACAAAAATGCATTCATAGTGACTATAAGTTATATTATTGTAGAACTATAAAACAGTGCCAAATTCTAGATTGTCTGTTTCACATGTGGTTTCCAAGAAGCAATCAACTATTAAATGTCCACAGTTTACCTTAAACTACAAAATACTTTTAACTTTATGTCCAAAGTAATCATTTTACCATTTTCCCCTATCTAGGATGGAAAAGGAATATTAGTGTACTTCTGCCCTTGAAAACTCCATCTTCTGGCTGGGAAAAGGGGATAACCTAGATGCATTCACTCACTCATTCACTCACTCACTGATTTATTCATTCATCTGAATGCCTACATGTCTCAGACATTCTGCTAGTTGCTGATGTTAAGAAAATAAAATGCAGTTTCTGTTTTTAGGGAGAACAACAAAAAGCAGACAACTGCCCTACAGTTCTCAATCCATAGGAAGTACACTTAATACAGACCTCTGAAAAATGACTTCAGATTTGAACATTTAATACAAGATCTCAAATTGATGGCCTTATGGCTCAGTCCAGCCTGAAAGTGAGTTTTATTTGGTATACTTAGAGTTGAAAAAAATATTTTTTGGCTTTTTTTAAAAAACAAAATGATCTTACAATGTTAGGCATGCATTTCCATGTAGCAACATGGAATTGAGTAGTGGCTCAATTTAGGAGAATTAAGTAGTGACTATCTGTTTTTAGAAGGGCCTTAAACTCACTAGCTAATAACAATCCGCACTATTACCTCTTGCTGCCCCAACATTAAAAATGAGAATCAGTTGCCATTTATCATCACACATGGACTGTTGCTCTTCTTATAGTAGAGAACCTATTTCTCAGAATCTGTGTTTCTATATAAAAGAGAAGAACAAAAGGTAAACCAAGAAAGGCACCTGTTTCAAGAAAATAAGAGTGAACATATTACTTCTATTTGGCCTTCACTCATTACATGAGAGTCTGAAATTCTTACTCTAAGAATCAAATGGAGAATGAGGGAAGGTGATAGAAAGAGTATAGAGAACAGCATGTGCAAAATGATAGCCGTGTGGCTAATGTACGGGACTGCAGATATTTCAATATGAACGGTGGGTGGGGGAGTCTATAACGAAAAATCAAGAGATGAGCCAGAAAGCAGTCTGAGCCAGTCCTCTTCTAGCACAAAACTGTGACTAACGGCTTTGAGGAGGTGATTTCACATCAGCCCAAGCCTACTTCTTCATTCCAGACAGTGGACATCAAGGTAAGTCTATATTACCTACTTGATTTGGGTTCCAAATAAGATTGCCAGATAAAATATAAGATGCCCAGTTCAATTTAAATTTCAGATAAACAATGAATAATTTTTAATATAATATTTGGAACATGCTTATGCAAAAAAATTTTTCATTGTTCATCTGAAATTCAAATTGAACTGGGTGTCTTATATTTTTATTTGCTAAATCTGGTGACATTTAATGGCTAGGTCCAACCAAGGTGATTATTTCTATTTTTTAAATTTCTACTTCCATATTAAAACACATTTGTCAAATTATTGTTTTAAAATGAAGGTGTCCTCCTGAACATACCAAAATAAACTTTAGCATGTTAGTGAAAAATTAACCAGTTCTCCTTGTATTAATTTACTTCTCACCATGTGTTGCCTTAGCTTTCTTTAGATATTGTATATCTCATTCATCTTGCATTCAGTGCTATGATGTGAAGAAATTACTGAGGGAGACTACAGCTCTTGGTGGCTCCCATGGAGAAGAAAGAGGTGTCCAGGAAAGAACAAGATTTGAAGACTCTAAAACAAAAGATCAACTCTCTGAACTAGCCTCACATCACCAGAGAAAGATTGCCAGCTCCTGAAGATTTATGAATCTAAACAAGAAATAACACTTGAAATTTGCTGATAAATTTGAAGAATTTAGTTAAACATTATTTATATATTGTTTATCAAAAATATGATTTAGTTAAGCTCAAATATTTTTTCCCTTACAATTTTTCAAAATCCTTTTAAATGAAGACAAGCTCTATATTCCACTACAAAGTGATCTCAAGGATGTATTGTTAAGAAGAAAGCGAAGAGTGATGGAAAAGAAAGAATATATAGCTATATGGTTTTATTTTTTAAAAAATCAATTAAGCTTATACCAAAAATTAATTTTTAAAAATGGCAAACTATAGGGGAAGGAGGGGCATTGATGAAAACTAGGTCTTTCTGCACATATCTTGTTTCATAATTTTGACTTTGGAAATGCATTAATAATTTATGTAATTTTAAAGAATTAAACCAAGAAGAAAAAAAGCACTCTCTACATATATAAATGAAACTGATGTACCTAAAGTTTCTGCCATAATCACAGAGAATTATTTCAAGTGTCTTTAAAACAGTATCTTAGAGGTGGGACTTCTGAAATGGTAGAGTGAAGACTCCACAAATCTACACTTTCAAAAAATGAACCTTTTTTCAGAACTCTGGAAATTAACCAAAGGCTTACAAGAATTTCAAGAAAATTCATTCAAGATAAACTACCAAACTTCAGTAAATACAGTGAGTTTGTGACTTTTTAATTTGTCCTATTTCCTTCTATCTCACCCCCACATCTATAGAAATCCATCCATAAACAGTAAAATTCATATTCTTCTCAAGTGCACATGGAATATTCTATAAGGTAGATCACATGTTAAGCCATAATAAAAGTCTCAATAAAAGTCCAAGTTAAAAGGAGCAAAATCATATGAAGCATGCTTTTTTAACCACAATAGAATAAAATTAGAAATCAATAGCAAAAGAAAATTCACAAGTATGTGGAAATTAAAGATCACATGCCTAAATAACCAATGAGTCAAAGAAAAAATTAGAAAATACTTTGAAATGAACAAAAAGCAAAAATACAACATACTAAGTTATGGGATGCAGCTAAAGCAGTGCTTAGAAAGAAATGTATAGCTGTTAATACTCGTATTAGAAAAGAAGAAAGATTTCAGATCATTAACCTAAACTTCTACCATAAGACATTGAAAAAAAAGGAGCAAACTAAACCAAAGCAAGCATAAAGATGAAAATAGTACAGCAGAAATAAATAAAAGAGAGAATAAAAAAATATTAGAAAAAAATCAGTGAAATGAAAAGTTGTTTCTTTGAAAAAAATCAAGAAAATTGGTAAACCTTTAGCTAGACAGACCAAGAAAAAGAAGAGAAGACTCAAATCACTAAAATCAAGAATGAAAAGGGACATTACTACCAAACTTATAGAAATAAAATTAATTATAAAAGAATACTAGGAACAACTGTATGACGACAAATTAGGAGTATTGGACAAATTCCTAAAAAAGCACAAACTGCTAAATCTGACTCAAGAAGAAATAGAAAATCTGAATAGATATACAAAAGCAAAGAGATTGAATTAGTAATTTATCAATTACTTCAAAAAAAACTCCAGGCCCAGATGGCTACCCTGGTGAATTCTAGCAAATAAAGGAGCATACCAATCCTTCACAAACTCTTCCACAAACTAGAAGAGGAGAGACCCTGCAATTCCATTTCTAGATATATCCTCAAGAGAAATGAAAACACATCTACACAAAAGCTTGTACACAAATGTTCATAGCAATGTTATTCATAATTATGAATATTATGGGGATAAAAGGCAGAAACATTTGGATAAGCAAGATATGATATACCCTAGACTAGAATATTACTAAGTCATTAAATGGTATGAAGTATTTTTACGTTCTACAACATGGATGAACCTTGAAAACATTGTGATATGTTAAAAAACACAGTCAATAGACCACATATTTTGTGATTCAGCTTATATGAAGTGTCCATAATAGGCAGAAAATAGAGACATAAAGTAGATACACAGTTGACTGTGGTTGGTAGTAGGGTGATGAGCATGAAGAGAGTCTGATAATGGGAGTGGGGTTTAGTCAGGAAGGCTCCACCTTCATGACTTAATTATCTCCAAAGGCCCCATCTCCAAAAGCTATCGCATTTGAGGTGAGGGTTTCAACTTTTGAATGGGGGAGAGGTGGTACATAAACATGCAGTCTGTAACACAAGATGATAATTAGTGGTAGAACATTTTTCTTGATAAAGTAATTCTAGGCAATAAATGCAATAGAAATGCCATAATTAGGATGTTACTGTTCTACAATCCCAAATGAAATGATGGATCTAGACAATGATCATCAATGACTGCTAAAGCTATTAGGTGAAAGATTGGATCAAACTGACAGTACCTAACCCACTGATCTATCTTAACATCACACAAAGTGAATACAAATCTCTGTTGGTGACTGAGGTACACAGGAATGTGACTGGTCCTGATGATTTCTGAAGAGAAGATAGGTCTTCAAAAGGAGTTATACCTCCCTCTTGGGATTGGTTTGGTCTAAGGTGATGAGAACTAGAATGAGATCAAGGCAGTGATGGATGACAGAATCCCTGCAATGATAGAATCAGCATGATAGTAAAACAGAGAAAAGTCAAATTCAACTGATCTTTCTGGTCTGAGTGATATTATTTTCTAAAGTAAAAAATTTAGAAGATATAGCAGGTTTGGCAGAGATAATAATTAGTTCAGTGAAATGAAAATAATCACCATATGATTAAATTAACTCAAGAACATAATGATGGTTTCAAACAGTAAAACTGTTTTGATTAAGATTTTCTATGAAATTGTCTTTTTTTGTTGAAGAATAACTTTTAACTTTCAGTCCATCCCAGAAAGACTAGAGAATTAAATATTAAAATATTACATAGTAATACTGAAACAGTGAGTGAGGGGTTTTTTTCAGTATGTTTTCAATATTTATATGCATTGGTGTGTGATATTCTAGTTTGGCTATTATAGTAGTCTAAGGCAAATGCCAATAAAAACTATAATAAAGTACTTCTATCCATACTCTAGAAGAAAAAAAAATAGAAAAAGACATAATACCAGATGCTAGTAAGGATATGGAACATCTGGATCTCCCATGCACTGCTGGTGAAAGTATGAACTGATACAACCACTTCAGGTAATCATTTAGCAGTATTTACTTTAAAAAATATCTATACAGTGACTCCACTCCTAAGTATAATACCCACACATATGTTCAGAGCAGCACTTTTTATAAAAACCTCCAGCTGTTAATAACCCTACTGTCCATCAGTGGTAGAATGGATAAATAAATCTATTTAATTAATTTATACAGTGGAGTACTATAGAACAATAAGAGTGATAAACTATAACTATGCATGATAGAACAATTGAATTTCACAAACATAATACTGAATGAAAGAAGACAGATCACAAAAAATACGTTTATATAAAACAGGGTCATCATACTAGGTGCATGAACAGGCCACTTGTTTTTGTAATTAAAGTTTTATTGGACTATAGTCACACTTATTTGATTGTGTAGTGTCATCAGCTGCTTCAGTGCTACAACTGCAGAGTCGAGAAGTGGTGACAAAGACCATCTGGCCTGCAAGCCTAAAATATTTATTATCTGGATCTTTAAGAAAAAGTGGACCGGTTCTTGATATAAAGTTCAAAAAACAGGCAAAATTAATCTATAATGTTAGGAGTCAGGGTAGTATCTAGGACTAGAAAACTGTAAATATAATTATGAGTTTTTCCTTTTCTCAAAACCACTGAAAATTTAATCTACACCACAGATGTGGCAACTATTATAAATAAGAATTTCTGGTTGTTATTCACTACAACTGTGTATGTAATTGTGACCTCATTAAGACAAATTTTCATGGACACACTTAGTAGTATTGAAGTAGAGGTAAAACATCAGTCCAGAAAATATTGTCTGTTTAAATTTAAGACTAATTCAATGAAGGGCGATTGAAACACACACACACGATATCTGCCAATATCTGAAGATTCCGGTTGTCACAAGTTGGGGTAGAGTGTTCTACTAGTTATCTAGTGGGTAGATGCTGTTAAACATCCTGCAATGCACAAGACAGCCTCCCATAATAAATAGTTACACAGCCGCAAATATCAATTGTGCTCAGGTTGAGAGACTCTGGTTTGATTAATGGCAAAATGAATTCAGTGTCTCTAGAAGTCAGATATAAAATAGTAATAATAGTAATAATAAGAATAAAGCAGTGCCATCCAATAGAACTTTCTGCAAATGATGAAAACTTTCTGTATTTGTGCTGTTCAATAGCCATTAGCTATATGTGGATATATTGAGCACTTGAAATATGGCTAGTTCAATGTAAGAACTGAATGTTTTGTTTATCTAATTTTAATAAATTTGGGCTACATAAGACTAAAACGCAGACTTAGAGATGGACTCTTTCTGTGAATTCTTGAAGTCATTTACAAGCTGTTTGACTTTGGCAAGTTGTTTGCACCTTCATTTTCTTATATGTAAAATGAGGCTTAGAGTAGAACCAAGGCCAAAGGATTATTAAGTGTGATTATTAAGTGAGTCAGTATGTGTAGAGCACTTATAATGGGCCTGAAACATAACAGGTGCTATATGAGCTATATTAATATTATTATTATTTTTATTATTCATTATTACTATTATTAAAATATACCATGCAAAGCTTCCTTTTCCTAGTCACTCTCCATTTCCTGCAGAATTAGATTTAATTTTCCTAGAGTGGTACACAAAACCTTTAAAGACCTGATCCCCTCCTGCTTCTCCAGTATTATTTACTACTATTTCTTGATTCTGGATCAGAATTTTTATAGATCCAAAGAAACTCTGTTTTTTGGGACTGCAAGATGATTTTTGTATGTTTTTAATTATAAAATATTTCAAACATAAAAAGTATAAATAATAATGTATTACATATTCATATACCACTCTACCATTTTACCTTATTTGCTTGAGAATATTTTATAATTTTTGAGCATTTAAAAAATTTTTATTATGGAAAATTTTGAACGTACACAAAAGTAGATAGAATAGTGTAATGAATCATCACCCAGCTTCAGTAATTATTAACAGTTTACCAATATTACTGTTCCAAATCTTTTAAGAAAATTGAACTTGACAGAGGCAGTTAAAACTAAAATGATATCTATTTGTCATCTGTATTATCTATCTATCTATCATCTATCTATCTATCTATCTATCTATCTATCTATCTATCTATCTATCATCTGTTTATCTTTTAATGTCACTGTGGTGTACTACATTGATAGATTTTCTGGTGTGTTCTTTGCATTCCTATGGTAAATCCTACTTGGTCATGAAATATTTTCATATGTTGTTGGATTTGAGTGGCTAGTATTTTGTTTAGGATTTTTACATCACTGTCCATAAATGAAACTGGTTTATAATTTTCTTTTCCCATGTAATCTTTCTCCTGTTTTGGTATTAACAGTATACAATTCTCATACAATGAGCTGGATATTTTATACACACACACACACACACACACACACACACACACACACACATATATACATATACATATATATATATATATATATATATATATTCTCTATTTCTTAGGCACAAAGTTTTACATTGAATATGAGATCAAGCTTATAATTGGGTTTTACAACATTTGTAAGTTCTATATTTAACCGCCACATCTTATGTATTTATTTTTATATTCTTACTTTTTTAGATTTGCACAATCTATCAGTATAAATCATAAGAGATTTGTTAAATTCTCACAATATCATTGTTAACTGTAAATTTCTCTTTGTGATTCTATCAATTTGAAATTATGTCGTTAGTTGAATAAAAATTTAAGAAACAGTTCCATCTCTTTATTTTAAAACTTTTTGTGTTGCTTTGTTTTGCTGTGACTTTTATCAACTGTATATAGCTGAGTTTTTTTATTTTCTCAATCAGATAGTCTCCTTCACTTGTTGAGTTTATCTGTAAACATTTTTAATGATTACTGATACAGTTGGACCAATTTTATCTTCTCAGCTTTTACCATCCTTTTTCTTTTCTTTTCCTGCCTCCGCTAGTTTGGGAATTATATATTGCATTGCTATGATTTTAGTGATTACACTTGATGTTTACATCCATACTTAACTATAAACTTTCTAACAAAATTTAAAATTATTACATATTTTTATTCTCTCCTGAACATAATACAGATTTTAATCATCTTTAACTCTCTATTGAATAACATCTCCCTTCATAATATTTATATTGTTATCTTCAGTTTCATTTTTACTTTTTTAATACAATAAATTGTTTTCAAGGTAATAGGTAACAGGTAATTTAATTTACGGACATATTTTTGTCAATTTCTGTTCTTGTTGCTATTTCTTATACTCCATACCTTCCCTCTGGGCTAACCTTTTGTTCTTGCTGCAGTATACCCTCTAATAATTCTTGTAGTGAAAGTTCGTAAATTCTTCTAGCATGTAGGTATAAAAAAGTCCTTATTTTGTCACTATTTTTAAAATTTATTTTTCAATTACAGTTGACACACAATATTATATTAATTTCAGTGTCACCACTTTTAAAATGATATTTTAATGGGAAATAAATGTCTAGGTTGCAGTTATTTCCCTTCAATACTTTGAAGATGTTCCATTGTCTACTGATGTCATGAAGAATCTGCTATTAGACTAATTATATCTTTGAAAGTAATTTTTTACTCTCTGCGATAACCTTTTATATTTTCTTTCTCATTGATTCTTTGTAATTTCACTTCAGTGTATCTAGCTATAGATTATTTTATTTTGTTTGATATTCAGCAATTTTGATCTAAGGACTCCTGTATGTCTTCAATTTTGGGAAATTATCAACTTTTTCATCTTGAAACAGTGCTTCTCTTCCATTTCCTCAACTCTTTTACTTTAGAATTCCTGTTTTTATCCTCTATGTCTCTTAACTACCTTTTCATGTTTGTTTTTAGTCTTTTTTCTCTGTGCTGTTTTAGGGGACTTCATCAGGACAACCTTTCAACAAAATTGTCCCTTTAATGTGTCTGGTCTTGAATTTATTCCATCTATTGTCTTCTTTAATTTTCATTTTTTTAATTTAAAAATACATAATTGATTATTTTTTATACTCACCTATGCTTGTTTCTTTTTTTTTCTTATTTTTATTCATAATTCCAGGTACCTGTGAATAAAAATTATTCTTCTCTTTGAACATCCTAATATATTTATTTTAAAGTCTTTGACTGTTCCATAAGTTATTATTGCCTGCAATAAATTTATTATCTGATTATTGATTTATAGTTTATATTTCTTGGCCTTCTATTTCTGAACATGTTTTTTGCATTTTGGATATTAGAGTCTTTTGAATGCTGGGTGGGTGGGTATCCATCTTTCCTTGTCCTTTTCCCTTCTTCTCTGGCAATAACCAAGGAGTTGAGCATTGAGTACAAAATTGGGTTTTATGATAGCATTTATGAAGTCTTGTCAGATGATGTCCAATGGGCAACTTAATTCAATCCCAGCTGCCAAGGGTGTATTTATGTACTCTCTCCTTCCTAGACCTATAACTTGCTGAAAGCCATAGCCTCTCCAAATTATTGGCAATAGCTTTTTCTTTCCCCTTCAGCCTCCTTACCAGATGAGGAGGTGTCATCCCAGCCATTGGCTTTAAGCAGAGACCCTGATAATGGTCTTCCTCTTGCCTGGGTTCTGTTTCTCTCCCTTTACTCTGCACAACTCTTTACTCTTCCAGACCCAGAGCTCCCCAAATCTGAGGCTTTATGTCTCCATCTTTTTCTTTCTGTGTTCAGTTTTTGTACAAACTATTGTTTATCTTCTTTCTTTAAGTCCAGCTATATGTTTTTCCTTTTTTACTTTTACGTCATGTTTATTGATGTTATCTATTTTGACTAGATATGTTATATTATGTGCTGTCATACCAAAATGCCAATTCTATAACTTTTCACAAGTCATTCCTTTGTCTATGACAACCTTCCATCACTGATCTACTTCCAAATCATCAAAACCGCTCTGAAGCCACCTCCTTATAATCTCTTTCTAGATAATTACATCTATATCATGGATACTTTTATGCTCTTCCTTTAACTATATTGTAATTATTTGTCTTGATATCTGTTCTCTTCAGAGAGTGAAACATGTTTCATCATTATCCTTGTATCCTCCAGAATCTAGCAGATTGTCTAGCACATAGTAGGTGATCAATAAAAGTTTGTTTTACTAAACTGAATGGAATGGAGCAAAGATCTCAAAAAAATTCAAGAGAACTGTATTTTAGACACTTATATCCAGCTTCTTAAAGAAGTTGCATTATTTTACTGCTGTATCAATATGAACTTAAATTAGAATGAAAATGAAGAAGACAGATTCAAAAAATAGTTCACAGAGAGTCAATGGAATTTGGGGAGGGATATGGTAGAGGAAGAAGGTGACACTAGAATTAATTACAAGGTTTATAACTCAGGTGAGTGGGCACCCAATGATAGTATTATCTAACACCATGAACGCTGAGGAGGAAGTAGATGTGTAGGAAACACGAGTTCAATTTAAGACATGTCAAGTCTGACAAACTTCACACTTTACATCTATGCCTAAGATTGGCATAGTCATGTCATAACACATTTAAGAAAAATCTCTGATCACAAAATTTCATCTGGAATGTAAATGGTGTAATATTTTGATAGAGTTATTAGAAATTACCCGCAACAATTTAGAAAATGTAATAAATAAAAACATCTTGTGTAAAATTGTCATTCTCCCAGAGTTTGCATAATTTCTCTTGATGAGGCATATAACTGTGGAAGCATTTGCTTAATTGATAATTTGTACATAATTTTCTAAACTTTAGAACATAATTATCATCACTTGTGTCTGAGTTAAAGCTGAAATGAAACACTTTGGTGAAATGTTTTAGACACTAACAAAGTTTTAAAGAGAGTAAATAAGGAAAAAAGAGAAAATTTTTGATTAACATAAGAACAGCAGGCTTCTGTCAAGCTCCATATAATATAGCATATCTCAGGATGTAATAAAATTGGACATAATTAGAGCACTAATCTAAAGTAAAATTGAGTGTGATTTTAATGAGTTTAATCAAGATCAGAAGATTTTAGTTTTAATTCCAATTTTCATTACCTATTTGAATGTGGACAAGTCATTTAAAATCTCCACTCCTCAGTATCCTTATCTTTCAAAAGGTATTATCCTTCAAGATTCTTTCCAATTCTTCTAGTCATTATCCAAATATCTGTCTGTATGCAATCCTCTTTTTTAATTTCTCATTCATTAACACCCACCCTGCTTATCTCATAGGTCTGTTGCGAGGATTAAATGAAATTATGCATATATAGGAGTTTCTCTGGAACTGAGTTCCAGAGAAAGGGATACCAAAATGTCACAGAGAAACAAATAAAACCTTGTGCTCTGGATACTATTATTATATAACATATCACCCTAAAGGTAGAGACTTAAAACAACAGCATGGTTTCTTGTATGGTTTCTGTGGTTCAAGATCTTAGTGAAGGGCTCATATAGGAGGTTCTAGCTTGAAGTCTTTCATTGGATTGCATTCAGATGGTGGCTGGTGCTGGAACAATTGGCTGTTCAGGACCTAGCCTTAGAAATCTCACCATGTCACTGTTGCTGTAATCTACTGGCCAAAATAGTCACAAAACCCCACCTAGTTTCACGGGATCGGGACATGGACCCCACCTCTCAATGGGAAGAGAATCAAGATTATATTCTAAAAGTAAATGAGATGGTAAATATTGCTCAGCTCCCTTTGGAAAATAATTCCTGCCAGTTCTGCATACCTAGCACTTACTATAAATTTGGTTATCAAACTAAACTGAACATTAAATTATTTTTCAGTCTTATCTTCTTGTAAAATTATTTTCAAGTGATTTAAAAAAATTATCAAGTTATTGAAATGTAATAACTTGATTATAACACCAAAGGGAGACTTAGTCCCATTCATTTAGTTTTCTCCTCCCAACTTCTCCATCTTTCTTGATGGAAAGACAATTGTTTATGCTTAAAAATGAAAAAAAAATAGTGATAAAAATATGTTATCTAGAGCCGCTCTGTTTAATAAAGTAGTCAATAACCACCTGTAACTATTGAGCACTTGAAAAATAAGAATGAGAAACTAAAATTTTAATTTAATTTTAATTGAACTTAGCCTAATTTAAATTTAAACATAGACACTTTGTCCAGTTATTGGAAAAACTTAAGAATGTTTGGAACAACTTGGGTAGGTGAATCTGCTTTTTCATTTGCAAGTTTTATGAAATCTAAATACAGATAAAATATGCCTAATGAAAATTTAACATCTGACTTGAAATGTGCTGTAAGTGTAAAGTATACACTGATTTCAAAGACTTGCTAAATGTGAGATATCTCAAGGATTTCTTATATTTATTACACGCTAAAATGATAATTTTTTGACATATTGAGTTAAATAAAATATATCACTAAAATTGCTTTCATGTTTCCTTTTACCTTTTTAATGTGACTATCAGAAAATTTTAAATTATGTATGTAGCTTGCGTTATATTTCTATTAGATGGCACTGATCTAGAGACAGGGAGGTAAGAAACAAAATAATCACATAAAAGATAAAAATGTTTTTTCATAAGAAAACTTATAAAACTAGTTGACAATTTAAACTACATGTATATATTATATTGATAGAAAAATATGAAGAAATGGAAAGAAGGAAGTATCTCAGGCCATATGTCATTATAAGCATTAAAAGGTGAATTGGCACCAGTGAGCCCACTAGATGAAAGGCCCTTGTTTTTCTGCTTCATACCTACTAAGTCCTTGGTCAAAACTTCCAAACATGTGGGTTGAGACATTTCTGTCAGTGAATAAGAATAAGCAATGCAGGAGTAGTCTCTATTAGTTAAGGGCCAACCTGTGTTAACCAAAGGAAAGAAGAAAGGGGGAGAGGGAGGAAGATGGACGTTATCTGCTCCTGTAACCAAGTAGCACGTCTTGCTCCCAATGTCTGAGAAGGATGCTGCTACCCCTATGAGATAACCCCTCCCTCTGCTTGTGGGCATAAAAAATTCTACTTGCACTTGGTAAGCAACAGCCTCTTCCTGCAGCAACTGCCAGCTGCTACTGAAGCTTCTCTACCTCATGAGTAATAAACAGCATTTCTCACCCCTCTGATTCTTCTGGTGTTTTTCTGGAATACCCAAACCCAGGTACAAGTGCCAGGCTGGGGGCTCCTGGGTTACAGGTACCATTCACAATAGCTACAAAATTTATGAAATACCTAGAATTCAATATGAAGTATGTGAGTACTCTATAAAAAGTATAAACATTATAAAAGGACATAAAAAGAGGTTGAAAACATATATGTTCTCTAAAGGAATGATTGTATAAAGACATAAATTTTCACCAAATCAATTTATAAAATTAATGTAATCCCAATCAAAATCCCAATGAGACTATATATAAAACGTTTAAAATATATAAAACCAGTATGTCAATTCCTCAGAAAGTTAAACATAGGCTTACTGTATTACCCACCAATTCCAATTCTGGGTACTGTTTAAGAAAAAAACCACAGGCCCAAAATGGCATGACTGTGTGCTAAAAACCCATGATACCAAACCTGTATTTAATACATTTCAACCTCTCCTAGTTGAAAGTTTAACCAACCAGTATGAAATTTTCTAGTCAAGCACCAATAAGGTAATCTGTCACATGAACCCTCTACATCCCCCATAGAAAGAAGAAGCAATATACATCATAAACACGTTTCCATTCTCTTCCTTCTAAAAAAAAGATGTCCCAGATATTCTGGCCCAAGAATATTCCTTTTTCTTTTGTCAATAGCTTCCTTGCCCTGACCTTCCTATAAATACCTTCAAATTTGTACAACCCCTTGAAGCATCCTTCTAGTTGTTAGATGAGATGTTGCCTGATTCATGAATTGCTTAATAAAGTCAATTAGATCTTCAAGTTTATTCAGCTGAATTTTGTTTTTTAATAGTAATACTCAAAAAGAATTGAAAACAGGGGCTCAAACAGATACTTGCACATAATGTTCATAGCAGCATTATTCACAATAACCAAAAGGTAGAAACAACCCTAATGTCCATCAACAGATAAATGGATAAACAAAATATGATATATACATACAGTGGAATATTATTCAGCCTTAAAAGTGAAAGAAATTCTGATACATGCTACAACATGGATGAACATCGAGAACTTTATATTAAGTAAAAAAAGCCAGTCAAAAAAGGACAAATATTATATGATTCTACTTATATAAGCTACTTAGAATAGGTAAATTTATTGAGATAGAAAGCAGGATAGTTACCAGGGGCTGGGGTGAGGGTAATGTGGAGTTATATAATGGGGACAGAGTTTCAGTTCAGGATGACAAAAAAGTTCTGGAGATGGATAATAGTGATTACTGGCCAACAGTGTGAATTTACTTAATGCCACTAAATTATACATTTAAAAATGGTTAAATGGTAAATTTTATTGTGTACATTTTACCACAATAATAAATAAAGTAAAAAAAAAAATTTTAAATACACAAAACCAAAGGTCAAATTGCTTATGAATACACACACACGTACAACTTTATTTATTTATTTATTTATTTTAACAGTAAGGCATATATATATATTTAAACTGTGTTCACCTCCCGTAGTTATATTTCTTTCTGTCACAACATATTTGACTCCCTTTACCTCATCTACCTCTCCCTTCTCTCTTCCCCCTACCCTCTGGTAACCACTAGTCTATAGTCCATGTCCATGAGTCTCTGTTTGTTTGTCCTGTTCATTTGTTGCTTTTAGGTTTATATCCCACATATAAGTGATAACATGTGATTTTCAGCATTTTCTGTCTGGCTTATTTTGCTCAGCATGATTATCTCGAGGTCCATCCATGTAGTCACAAATGGCAGTATTTCATCTCTTCTTATGGCAGAGTAATACTCCATTGTATATGGAGTATTATACAGCTTCTTTAGCCAATCATCTATCATAGGACACTTTGGTTGCTTCCATGTTTTGGCCACTGTGAATAATGCTGCTATGAACATCGGTGTGCAAATATCTTTTTGGATATGGGTTTTCAAGTCTTTGGAGTAAATACCCAGTAGAGGGATTGCTGGATCATATGGTAGATCAATTCTTAGTTTTTTGAGGAACCTCCATACTGTTTTCCATAGTGGCTGTACCAATCTGCAGTCCCACCAGCAGCATACACCAACTTTAAGAGGATGGTTTATGGCCTATGTTTTACCTTAGACGATCTTAAATATTCCTTCAATTTTTGACCAAAGTTTCTCTCTGTGTAAGAGTCCAGTTAAAAATTTGAAAATGAAACTTATTTTATTATCAATAATTACCTCTGAGTAAGGGAATAGGATTGGTAGGAGTAGCTAAAGGGAGAATTTCAAGATCGCAAGTCCAGGTTGTCACCTGTGTTTCTAACCATCTGGCCATAAATTAGAGGTTCTCATGAACCTCACCTCAGGTTCAATTAATTTGCCAGAGTGGCTTGCAAAATCAGAGAAACATTTTACTTATTAGATTACTGGTTTATTATAAATGATATGACTCAGGAACAGCCAGATGGAAGAGATGCATAAGGCAAGGCAAAGTGTGGGAAAGGGGCACAGAGCTTCCATGCCCTCTCCAGGCCCACCACTCTCCTCAAATCTCCACATGTTCACCAACCTAGAAACTCTCCAAATCCTGTCATTTTTGGATTTATGGAGGCTTCATTACATAGGTATAGTTGATTAAATCATTGGCCTTTGGTGACAGATTCAATCTCCAACCC
Organism: Macroglossus sobrinus; assembly: GCA_004027375.1. Classification (NCBI taxonomy): domain Eukaryota; kingdom Metazoa; phylum Chordata; class Mammalia; order Chiroptera; family Pteropodidae; genus Macroglossus; species Macroglossus sobrinus. The sequence goes on from PVKZ01001370.1 coordinate 109,964, forward strand.
CTAGTTCCTTCTCAGAAGTGGGAAGAGGCTGAAAATCCAACCCTCAATAATAAGGTTGATTCCCACTGGCAACCAGCCTCCTCCTTCTGTTATGTAGGGGCTTTCTTCAAGTCACTTTATTAACATAAACTCTGATGTGCTTGACAAAGATTAATTATATGAATAACTATAGACATCCATTACACCTTTATCACTATCCTTTAGGAAATTTCAAGTGTTTTAAGAGCTCTGTGCTAAAAACAGGGAGGAAGACCAAATATATATTTATTATTATCATCACAACATGACAGTATGTGGGAAGAAGGAAATTTCCTCTATCCTCAAGATTCTTTTGGCTGGTCTAATAATCAAATAGACATGAGACAGATTAGCAGAAGAAAGCGATCATATTTATATTTAATTAGACACATATGTATGAGAACCTTACATACACGGAAGAGTCAGAGACACTACATACATGAAAGGTTCAGAGTCAGGAAAAATGAGGTATACATGACATTTTGAGCTAAGGATCACCTTGGGTCTTTAGAGGAGAAGACAGTCATTATAGAACCATAAGAAGAGTAGATTGTTCTGTAATTAGAAGTTTGCCCTGCCTTATAGATAGATTTTTTTTCAATGTTATTTTTTATAATCTTTTATTATGAGCAAGGCCCTAGTTCAAATTCATCTAGGTAGTTAAATGGGGGCAGAAGTTTCTCTTGAACCCCAGGATCTTGTTTGCCTTAAGCTCAAAACAATCTGAACACCACAGAGACATATCTTGGGGTGACTCGTTCTGAACCCCTATAACAGCATGTTTGAAATTTTCCATGATAAAAGAGAACATTTAAAAATATTCTAGGTGTTGGAAAGTCTTTCTAAGAAAAACAGAAACTTGGAAACTTCATTCAAAGAACAAGATTTACAAATTAAACAATATGACACTTTTAAAGTTATATATGGCAAAAGATACTAAAAACAAACTTGAAAAACAAGAACAAAAGATCAAGAAAAAAACATATTTAAAATATACAATGAACAAAAGATTAAAAATCTTATTATTTCAACATTCTTATAGTTAATAAAAGACTGGAAAAAATGGACAGGGACATTAACTAGGAATTCAGAAAAGAAGATATATAAATGACCAAAGCATATATAAAAATAATTCTCTATTTCTGTAATAATCAGTGAAATGAAAATAAAAAGAACAAGGAGATATTATTTTTTTCCTCCATTAAGTTGGTGAAAATGGAAAAGATCACTATTATACGGGATTACGGAAGGTATGGAGATGTATGCTCTCATATACTTTTGGTAGGAATATGAATTGAGACAGACTTTTCAATGGGCAATTGGGCAGTGATAATTGAGATATAAAGTATACATACACACTCTTTGACCCAGAAATTTTACATCCAAGAATGTATCATATTGAGTCATACATATGCACAAAAATATATTACAAGGATTTTCAGTGAATCGCTGTTGGTAATAGTAAATATTTTTAAATGTCTGTAAGGGAAGAAAAATAATTTTTCATTCTAGGTTCTTGACTAAGAACCCTCTGTAAGAAAAAGACAGTCACAAGAGAAAAATGAACTTAAGTATATGCGCAAAGGAGCCCCACAAAGATATGAAACTCAAAGCAGGAAACTTTTATACCTTTTAGACAAAGAAACAGTAAACTGGTGAAGAATTGACAAGACAAAGGGGTAATAAGATGGTAAAGCAGTAACAACATTTGTTTACATAGCCTTCTTGGCCCCAAATCCCGTCTCCAGTGATGAGGATGCCTTCTACCCTACCGATACAGGAGATTTACCTCCTGCTTTCAGGGGGACAAAGGAGGGTCAGAGCATTCTTCTTGTATCAACTGTTTTTCAAGTATCTTTAATTCAAAATAATCAATATGCCAAAGTGGCATATTTTGAGGTGACATATTCTAAACCTCTACACATCTCAAATATCAATCAAGATGGTAATGGTCAAATAATATATGGTACATTCATATTATGGAATATTACACAGCCTTTAAAAAGAACAAGGTCAACATGAAAAGATCTCCAAGATATATCACCAAGTGAAAAAAAACCATAAACAAATATGTATAGTGTTCTTATATAAATACAACACTCTTTAATTTCCCCAGCATTACATCTTAATTATTCACCCTTAAACAAATAAATCTCAGCTATGACAGGTCATCCTGGAGAATCATGGAGAATGCTTCAAAACAACTCATCTTGGAGCATGCTGCACATTGAATTGCTCATGTGAGGAGCTTCTCTCTCAGAAGTCAATGCTTGAAAATTGAAGTCTACCGAAGAGACTTCTGACTTGAAGTATTTTTGTTTTCTCTGTATACATCATCTTACTCCATATGTCTGTCTTTCTTGCCCAGTATTCCCACAGGCCTATTTACATATTATATTATTTCTTCGGAAGGATGACTGCCTTATCTTTTTGTGGCATTTGAGCCATTTCAGGTATATTCCAAAGCCTATGTTTTACCTTAGTTCATCTTATAAATATTTCCTCTAATTTTGGTTAAAATGTGTGCATTTGTGTGTATAAATGCCCAGTAAAGGATCTGAAAGGAAACTCATTATATCATTCTCGGCAGTTACTTCTGAGTAAAGGGATAGGGTTGGTGGGTGAGTGAAAAGGGGAATTTTACTTTTTACTTTATAAACTTTAATATTATTAAAATAAGTATGCACTTATTTAAATGAAATATAACAGATATACTATTTTATAATACATTTATAATTTCAAGACAATTTAAATCAACCAAATGTCTTTCCTGAGGTTTTCAGTAAGATCTGGACGCCACTACTTACCTCAGGTAAGTCTTCCTCTCAAAAGCCTTTGCTCTACCCATGGACATCTCCACAGGATTATCTGTACTACCTCAGATGAATGCTGTGAGTGACAGAAAATCCTGACTCAAAATACTTATATATTAAGAAAGTTAATTATCCCACATAACAAGAAGTCTAGAGGTAGATAGGTTCTGGGGCTGGTTGATAAAGAATCCTGACAACACTATTAAGGACCCAAGTTCTATCCACCTCTCTACTCTGCTCTCTTCAGGATGTTGGCTTTGACCTCAGGTTGCCTCCCCACATGGCTGCAAGATGGCTGCCAACATCTGGGTATGACATCCAGAAATGGCATATCCTAAGAAAGAAAATGGAATTTCATGTACTACTGTCTCTTTCCTAGGAGCCAGGAATCCTTTCTCAAGAACCTCCAACAGACTTCTCTAACATATTATTTGCCACAGTTTGGAAAGTTGTCCATTCCTAAACCAGTCATTAGCAAGGGGACGGAAATTTGTACAACTGGTTTAGAATTACGAGAATCCACTCACCTTGCCACCCCAGAAACTGGGAATGGTGGCAGCTTTCCTTGAAGAATATGGTCGTGTGGGGTGGGGTAGGTACGTGAACATTAGTGTTTCTGTGGAGAAGTGGAAAGGAGGGAATAAATGCAGGATAGGAGTCTCACAGTATCCACTACAAAGTCCTGGGGCCTCACAATCTCATTCTGTTCCAAACAGTACTCCATGCTCACCTTACAGGCTGAATTTGATCTTCCTCATGCATTTCCTATTTCAGGGAATGGTATGTTTAGCTGTCCAGTTGTCCCTCCTTTCCCTCTCCCTTCTTAATCTATTAGAAAATTTTGTTAATTTGCCTTCTAAATAGCTCTTGAGTTTGTCTCTTCCATCTACAACTGCTAACTTTTTGTCCCATTCCATTTTATGTCTCAAACTATTTTATTAGTCTCTTTTTAAAATATAGTTTTTCTAGTTATAAAACTATTATACATCTATTATATAAAGTTTTGATAAATCCACAAAATAAAAAGCATCTGCAATAACACTACCCAGAGATTGTGAACATTTTTGTGTATATCCTTTTCTTTTCTATTCGTGAATCTATATATAAAAATAGATATTACTTTGTTTTATAAATTGATATCAAACTTTTATAGTATTTTTATTAATGAAATAGTATGAAATTTCTCCATGTCAATAAATATTCTCCATTATCACTTTAAGAGCTGCATTATATTTTACCTTATTGAGGTTTCATAATCTAGTTAAACAAGCCCTTATTGCTAGATTAGGTTTTTCTCCAGTTTTTTACATTGTAAATAATACTTACAATGAACATATTGGCAGATAAATCTCTACACACATTTGTGAAGATTTCCTTAGAATAAATAAATAAATTACCCCCAGAGAAATTGATAGTTCAAAGCACATGTGCATTTCCCTTCATTCATTTTTATTATGAAATATTTTAAGCAATCCTAAAGTCTGCTAGGTATGATAATTAATAGCTATGTACCCATTATCTAGTTTGTCAGACCTTAACGTTTTGCCATATTCACTTCAGATATATTTTCTTAGCAAACTAAAATATTAAGACATGTTTGAAACACCCTATCTAGCCCTCCTAGATTCCATTCTTTCCCTGGAGGAATCACTATCCTCAATCTGGTGTTTCTGAGTTCTACATTGATTTTAAACTTTTACTATATATATTGCTGTGAGTTATATATATATATATGTATGTATGTATGTATGTATATGCATATGTATGTATAGGTCTATGCATGCATAAACAATATATGGTACTGTTCTACTTGTGTTTAATCTTCATGCTGCACATTTTCTCATGCAGCTTGTTCTTTTGTATAGTATTATACTTCTGAGGCTTATCCAGGTTTACACATGTAGCTCTAGACCATTTGTTTTCAAAGTTATTTATATGGTATTCATTATATGCCATCAAATTTTCATTGTCTTCTTGGTAGACATTTCTATTGTCTCCACTTTTTTCACTATTCTAAGCAACATTGTAATAAATATTCTTGTAAATATCTTCTTTTACACATGAGCAAAAGTTTTCCCTTGCGGTGGAATTGCTGGGGGATAGGGTCTGTGCATAGTCAGATTGGTTTCCACACTGGTCATAGCATCTTAGCCTGCCACCATTATTGCTGTGAGTTTCCTTTTCTCTGCAGTCTCACCATTACATGGTTTGGCCAGCTCCAACCCTGGCAATGGAGGAGAGTAAGTACCCATTTCTCTGAATACTGTCACCATGGAGTATTATTAGTTTTTCATCTTTCTCATTTTATAAGCAAAAAAAAAAGGTTGATGATGTTTAAATACATTTTGATTCTTTTTTCTCATTATAAAAGTAACAAATTATTTTAGAAAATTTGAAAAATATAGACAAATAAAAAAGAATAGTTCCCTTTGATTCCACCACTCAAATATAATACTAAATAATATTTGATATTTATTGAATTCTTACTATACCTAGAACTTCTTTAGATACCTGAAACTTTATAAATAGGATTCATAAGTAAGTTTTTAATATATATGATATGTATACATAAATATGATGAATATACACATATGTATATATTTCACCTTTACAAAAAAGTACCTACTTTTTATAAACTGCATTTTTTTCACCTAACAAATAAATCATAATCATTTTTTCATATTATCTGTAGTCTGGATTGGAGGGTGTTATTTAAAAACTTCCACAATGTCCAGAAAGCAAGGACCAGACTGAGCCCAGCAATGAGTCATAGAGAGATGGCTTGCTGCTAGCTGCATATAGTGGTGCAACTGACCCAGCCCCAAGTGAAAATAGAATGAACATAATAAACTCTCTGCATATGAGTAATCAGGGAAACCAACTCCCACCTCTGCCTTAGGGCCTCGTGCTGGGGACCACCCATTCTATCTGTCTATCAGACAACATAGCATGCAACTCTTAGCTACTAGCTCTTGGGTATCTTCATCCCATGCTCCTTTAGGTTTTCTCACTACCACCAACCTTCAATGAAAGAAAATCACCTATGTCATCAGCCTCTTGCCTTTACTGTCCACCCTCAAAAACACCAAGCTCTCCAGGCACTGATCCATAGGAACTTTGATTCTCTTATGTGGTCTGGCCCATGTGTACACTAGAGGAAATGAACTATATTTGGATTTGATCCAGCTTGCATGTCAGAAAAGAGTCTGCAATAGATGAATCTTTGGTTACCTGGACTATTGCGATAGCTCTCACTTCCTCAAGTGTTGCCTTTCTCCCCACCACACCACCCCCTTCACAAATTCATCCATGTAACTATAAGTGAACATCCTAAAAATCAATTCTTATTATGCCATTTTCCTGTATAAAATACTCCAGTGTGCCATGATTTACAGGATCAAGCCCAAGGCCCTGCTGCAAGGCCCTCTATGATCTCTGCTGCTGGCTCCTCTAGGCACTTCACCTGTCACATTCCTGCTTCACTCTGTCTTTTCTAGTAATTCTGAGTTGTTTTCTGCCCTCCTGACACAATTTCACACATTTGTGCCTTCTTATATACTTCCTTGCCTATCTAGAATTTTCTCCTGTTTTTATCTGCCTGGAAAACTATTCATCCTTCAAAATCCTAATCCAAAAATAATCCCACAAACTCGAAGTACTACCCTACACATTTCTTATTAGTTAAAAGAGGCAAACTTACCTTTACAATGTAGCAACCTAGTTAATGTCACCTTAAAGAGGTGGTCAAAATTATCACTGTCAATAATAGAACAAACAGGTATCATATGCTCCCAATACAATGTACTAGGAATGACACATTCTGGTAGTAATCTTGCCAAAAATATTTCATCTGAATCTAATACCAAAGGAACACTCAAACACATCTAAATTGAAGGATGTTCTGAAATATTGGCTTCAACTCTTCAAAAATGTCAATGTCAGGAAGACCAAAACAAAACAAAAGACTTAGAAACCATTTCAAATTAAAAGATGCAAAAGAAGCATGACAACTAAATAAATGCAATGTGTGATTCTTAATTCCATCCTGGATCAAAGTGGGGGAGGGTACAGAAAGCAGCTACAGATAATACTATTGGGAGGATTATTGAGTTTTGAATATGGAAGCTTTTTAAAAAATCAATCAAGCTGAGTCTTGAGGGTTGGATAAGATTCAGTAAGCAGATAGGAACAAGAAGGATTTCTCAAGGGAAAGGAATGGTATGAGCAAAGGTAAGGAAGCAAGAATGTATATTTTGTATTTACCAAGAATATTTGATTTGCTTGGTCAGAACTGAAGATTTATATAGATTTAAATGCCTAACACACAACAGATTCTTAATAAAAATTTGGTGAATCAATGAATAAATGGATTTTGAAAGGCAGACTTAGATCAGATTGGAAAGGACTTTGACTACAGAATTGAAAAATCTGAACATTATCTAGTTATTGACAACAGGGTCTTTTCCCAGAGGAAGGGAGAGAGTGTGTTCTTGGGCAAGTCTCTTATACATCTTCCCTAAATAATAAGGAAAAGTAAAGACAGGTGGGAATCCGAAAGTGACCTGTTTCAAAACTCAGGAGGAAGAAAGGTCAAATCATCTACTCAGGAAAAGCCCCATAGTGGAGTTTTATGACATTCAACATCCCTCAGACGAAAGGGCATCACAAAATATTGGCTGAAAGAATAAACACATAATGTCATCTATTTAATATAAGTCATTCTTGTCTTTGAGTATTGTGGGTAAAATTATTTTGGTTAATCTTACTACATTTTTAAAATTTAAGAAGTGTATACTTATGAGATAACTAGACTCTAACACTCTTTTTTAGGGGTTCCACATTAGTCCACAGATTACAAAACTCCTCATGATGCTGTATCTCAAATGTTGGGCTAAACCTTTTAAAATAATTTTAGCCTGATTGAACTCTCCCCAACAGACAATTTTCTATACATTATATGGTATTTGTGTTTTATTTTCTCCCAGATAGAATTGTGGGGACTGACAATTAAAATAATGCATAAATAATCTGATTGTGACAACTGAGAAAAAGAAAAGCATGTTGTCTTTTCAGGTTATCATTTCCTTGATCATTCATAAACAGGCTGGCATCTATTTAATCCTTGCTCAAAGTCACAGTACACCTTTGCACACAACCCAAAATGATGAGGAGTGGGTGTGAAGTAACAGCTATTAGCTGCTCTGTGGAAAATTTGTTTTAGGTTATAATTCTTTGAATCTTCAAATTCTACAAAAATCTTAGTTGAGAGGAAATGCAAATCTTGGGTAACTTTTGAAAATCTATTTTTATCCCAATTATGATGTAGCATTGACTTGTTCCAGAATTTTTAACATTATTAGGAAGAGACTTTCAGTAGTGGTCAAAATGACTTGTAGTTTACACAGCATGTGGGCATTCTTTTTCAAGAAAGTGAACAAGATAATTTGAACTGTTGTTTCAGAAAGTAAAGTAGAATCAAGTGATAAATCATTTGGGCCATATGCACAAATGGACTATTTCACAGCTAAATTAGTCACAATTGTCCACCACAGGCCAACTCACCATAGATAATGGGCTATATATATCAGTTAGCAATGTTCCCTTAAAACCAGTCCTGATATGTTTGTAAGTAGGAGCATAATTCTATGGCTACAATCAACAAAGGAGTATCAGGCAGGCCTACCAAACCCAGCCAAACCCATATTTCACTGCAAGTTTATGAAGATTACCATATCTCATGAGCCAAATGCTGTTCCTTAACTTAAAATATGATACTGCTACTTCGTAGAAAAAGTGTAAGCCTTGTTCCACACCACCAATAAAATAGATGAATTTATAGATATTGTGTTTGTATATCTAAATAGAAAGAAAGAAAGAATGTGGTCCAATAATTGAAACAAAAAATAGATATCTGGTAACAGAACATTTTAAAACATCAAGACATAAAAAATAGGGCTTGGAAAAAATAAACAACTATGAAGAAAGATAAGAAAAGAGATCTGAGGTTTCTCTAAAGGCCTGGCTGGGAGACCAAATACTCCTTGTGGCAAGCTGCCATTGCCATGGAAACCAGTGGGCTGGGCAGTAGGGAATTGTGACACTGAGGGTAGAGGGGGAGAGGTGGTGACCAGTGACTTGTCTACTGTCCCTCAGACCTACTCCAGAGGCTTTGCAGTGTGGCCACTTCCTGAACACACCAGTGCCAGCGGGAGTGGTGTCCTGAAACCGGCCCAGGGAGACCTGCTGTCCTGCCACCTTGATGACACACCCAAGTCCCCTCTCAGCTGCGGCTGTCCGGCAGCCCTTCTTGATCCATGGCCTCTCCCAGATAACCAGCAGCTTGTACATAAGTAATGGGGTGGGGGCCAACAACAAACTCATGATATCTAGTAATCGCATCACTACTGTCATCAATGTCTCAGTGGAGGTTATCAACACATTCTATGAGGGCATACAATACCTAAAGGTACCAGTGGCCGACTCTCCCAGCTCGTGTATTTATGATTTTTTTGAACCCATCGCTGATCATATCCACAGCGTGGAAATGAAGCAGGGCCGCACACTGTTGCACTGCACTGTGGGCGTGAGCCGCTCCGCCGCCCTCTGCATCGCCTTCCTCATGAAGTACCGCTCCATGTCCCTGCTGGATGCCCACAAGTGGACCAAATCGTGCTGCTCCATCATCCGGCCCAACAACGGCTTTTGGGAACAGCTTATTCGCTATGAATTCAAATTATTTAGCAAGAACACCGTGCATATGATCAATTCTCCAGTGGGTATGATCCCAGACATCTACGATAAAGAGATCCACTCGATGATGACTGTGTGAGCCATGTCAGCCAGCCCCCGACATCTGCTACGGATCCTGAGCATGCTACCAACACTGAACATGACACTGAACTTTGTTCAGTGAAGAAAAACTGATACCTTTTGGAAGGGCAAGCAAAAAGGGAGGGCTGTTGGAGTTTTTAGCTTAGTAAGACTAATTTTTAAAGAATAAAATTCATTCAATATGAGATGCTGACAAAGTTTCTTATCCTGTGCACAGATGCTCATGGCTGCTGGGGCCTGGCCACAGAGGAGGGTGGGGAAGGTGGTGCCAGGCTCCGATGGATCTGCATCAGGGCCCTGATAGATGCTGACTAACCCAAGAGTGAGTGCCCCAGAATCCCACCTGGTTCCTCCTACACCAAAACCAGAGCCCTAGACATCATGGCATTCCCTGCATTTCTCACAGTAAGTGCCACCTACTGGATAGATGGCTTTCATGGGGTGCTCTGGGAGCCCTGGCAGCCCTGGGGAAGTCTCAGGCCACCCCTGTCCTTACTTTCAACCACAGTGGCCCAACTCTGGTTTTCTAGATTGGATTTACATAAAAAATAGTTTTCAAAGAAACCATTCCACTACATAAAGTTTAGAAGTATTTTTTCAAGTGCTGTACTAGATGGCAAAATCTCAAGTTGCTCTTGGTAACTCCCATCAGTCTGTGTGAAAAGGGACATTAATTCCTTTCTCCAGAGTGAGTGCTGAAAGAGAACAGGCCTGACACCAGATCTCAGGAGTTGTCTTCATGGACTTTGGCTTGGAAGGCTGGAGCAGCTAGCCAGGACATACTGTCACTTCTCACACCCCCTCCCATTGTGATCTGGGGCCTCTCAGAGCCTCTGTTTCCTCATCTGTCAAAGCAGTGATAGCCCATCTCTCACAAAGTGGTTTCAAGGTTTAGATTCCTTAGCATGAGAGCTAGTACATGACTGGCTGCATACCTAGAGTAAAGGGCAGCTCTTGCTATTAATGATACTCATTGGCCTTGCTGAGTGGGGGTCAGCACTTTCATTCTCACAATGGCATTTTCCCCATCTATGTACAGCCCTTTGTTGTCTATAAAGTATTCTTCCAAAAACTCATTCTGTCTGTAAAAACAAATGGCTTAAGTTTCTTTCAGACCCTACCTTTTCAGAGTTCCCATAGTGTCATTGTGTTTAATCCATGTGCAAGCAAGAATTGAAAAGCACAATTCCAGTCTCCCTCTCCCACCCTACCACCAAAGGCCTTGTCTAGAATTACTGACCATTAAGAGCCAGCACCCAATGATCCACCAAGATTCATAGGGGAATTTGCCAAAAGGACAAGTGAGTGGGTCTCAGAAGCAGACCTTGGAATCCAGGATTGTTCAAACTCCCCACATTCCTGGCTCTGGCTGGGGAGAAGGCATTCTAATCTAGAGGATACAAGAACACAACTATTTCAGTTGATGCAGACCTGTGGGTCCATAGCTCAGTGGAGTCTGAATGCCCTTTCTTTCCAAACCCACCCCACCTCCACTTCTTCAAAAGAAGTGCCCAGGGATACAATTTGGAAGGTGGGGGAGCAGGGTGGGAGTGGGCTATGAAAACCACTTCTCTAGACAGATCACTTCCTTTTACAGATGGAAGAACAGGCTTGTAGAACACAAGGGCTGGTGTGACAGAGCCTAAAAAGCAGCCGTTCTGGCAGAAATCCAGACGAAAATTTTCTTTTAAAGTATTTTTTAAAAGAAATTTGGGATATATATGTGTGTGTATTTTCTATTTTTATTTTTAATACATAAATTAACAGATCATAGAATTAACTCTCTTTTGATATACAATTCTATAAGTGTTAACACATGCATAGATTCATGTAACTGCCACAATTAGGACACAGAGCAATTATGTGACTCCAAAAATTTTCCTCATGCTTCCTCTTTGTCATCAAATTCTAGCTGCATCCTAATCCTGCCCCAAAGCTGGTCTGTTCCTTGTTCCTATGAACTCGTCCTTAACAGAATGTCACAAAAATGGAATCATACAGGAGGTAACCTTTATTCATGCCTATAGTCAGTTTTCTCACAGAGTGTAAATCTTTTATTTTTTCTTTTCAGTTGTAAAAACTGAAATATAGAATAAGGACATTCAACTTTTATTGTCAAATATATTGTGTATATTTTCCTATTTATCATGTGCCATTTGTTTATGGTACTTGTTTGAGATGAAAAAGTTTTACTTTGTAAGTAGTTAAATCTGAGTCTTTCACTGAATGGTTTTTGCTTCTGAATAATACTTTAAAGGTTTTCTCCTTGAATAATCATAAAGATGTTAACTATTATTTGCTCTTAATTTAATTTTTTCACATTTAAACTTTTCCCCCAATTTTTCAATTTGAAAATTGTCAAGCATCCAGAAAGTTAAAAGAATATAATACAATGAGCACTCATATTGGCTCTACTTAAGTTAATCAGTTGTTGGCTTTTTGTCATATTTGCTTTCTCTCTTTTAATATAATACTTTGTCTCACGCATTTGGAAGTAAGTTGCAGATACCATGTCACTTCACTCTTGAATATTTCAAAATGCATCACCTAAGAATAAGGACATTCTCCTACATACAATATCATTATCAAATCTCAGCCACTTAAGTAATAAAAATTCCCTCATACTTGGTTCGTATTTAAAATTTACCACTTAAGCTAAAAATGTCTTTTATAGCTATTTTCTTCCCCAAACAGAGTTTAATCAAGGTGACACACTGTATTTCATTATTGTATTTCTTTTAATCTAGAATAATGCCTCTCTGCTCTTTTTTCCCTCCTGACATTGTCTTTTTGATGCGTCTAGAACGATTTTGTGGTATAATGTCCAGCACTCTGAATTTGTCCAATTGTTTTCTCATGCTGTTTTTTTTTTATTTGTTCCTTTATCACCTGTATTTTCTTTAAATTGAAAGTTTGGCCGAGAAGTTTGAATAGATTTGGATTAAATATTTTTTTGCTAGAATACTTCAAAAGTGATATGTCACATTCCATCAGGAGGCACAAATGTCTCTTCAGTCCCTTAGCAGTTATGCTAAGTTTGATCACTTAAAAGTTAAAGTGATCACTAGATACTGAATATTAAAATTTTAATATCTGGCGTGTGTGTCTGGGTGTGTTTGAGATACTTTTGCACCATTGAATATTCTGTTTCTTGCTTCCATCCAAAGGAATTACTGTCATTAAAGACCCATTTTTCAAGCAATTATTACATTGCAGGACATGTAGCTCTTAAATCTATCCCAAATTAACTTTGGTATATGATATAAATTAGAGTTATTCAATTTTTAAATATAATTTTTAATTTTAAAAAATAATTTTGAGATGTTACAAAACCACTGTAAATGTTTGTGTCTGCTTTTGTTCCTTCTGGTTTGTTATAGTGTTTCTTTTCCAGTGCTGGTATAACATTCTTTGAAATTTGTGCAGCTTCATTTCACTGAAACATTTGTTAGAGCAATGACATCTTCTTCACCCCTGTAGTTATGCTTCTTTTTCAGAGCTTTTGTTGTTTGTTGTTGTTAGATTCTTTCTTTCTTTTCTGAATGAATCATTTTAATAGTCATCATGAGTTTTTAAAAAATTCCATTAGGATTTAATTGGAATCACTATTTTCTTGTGTACTAGTCAAGGCTAAATGGGGAAAACAAAAAACCATGGTAGTTATTTTATCAGAGAAAAATCTGATATAAAGAGTTGTTTAACTAGGTATTGGAGGACTGAAAAAGCAAAAATAAAATACACATTGTATATGTTTATATACAAACATTTAAATAAAAGATCATCTACCCAGAATTCTGAAACTTGATCAGGAAAGTATTAACCATATTTCTGAAGCTTGTATAACTTAATTCCAAAGGCTCATAATGTTAGAAAATTATAATTGAATGTACTAAAACACACACACTCATTCAATTCTTTACAATTTAAATTTTAAAACAATTTTTACCTGCTAAAGCATTTAGCATCCTATCTGTTGTTACCAGTGAGACATCTGTGACATCATATGATCATCTATGCTGATCTACAATGTTCTGGTAAAGAGGTAAAGGTATCTAATAAGAGGATATGTCTACCTGGGGATACTTGAGAGCTCACTTCCAGCTACCTGAGTGTCTCTTTCCCGTATACTCTCACTACTCTCCTATTAATGAGATATAGGCAGGTGGGGAGGTGGCTTTTTGATCACCTTGTGGGAAATGCCTGATAAGAAGAGAGGAGGCAGTGAAAATATGAATTTTATAGCAAGTTTTTAGTGCTTGGGCCAGACACCCTGTCAAGTCCTCTTCATCTGGGGAGATGGATCGATGTCTCAGTCACATAGCTATGTTCAGAAAGCATATTTAACGAGACTGTCTGAAATGGGACTCAACAGTGTTAAAATCTGGACTTATGATTGGTCTCTTTCTTCAGTAGTCTCTCTCTGGTGAAGGAATAAAAAATGAGCATGGGGCTTGACCAAGTTAGAAGGCTTCTGTGATAAATTCAATTGAACTCTAGAGGCTCCAAGTTTAGGCAGGACTGGGGACTGTGCTGAGGACAGTGAAAGTTTGCAGTTATTTTTAGCTTTATTACACAAATGGTCAAAGAAATGTGGCCTGTATAATTTTTGCTTTACAGAATTGAGATGTTCTCATTAGCTGTCTCTTGAACAGTGAAAATGCATTATATATTGGTAGGATTCTAAGTTTATATATTTTTTTATTTTATGTTTTATTATATCTTACTATTTAAAAACATTGAATGTTTGAATAGGTAATATACTTGTGACCAGCATTCAAATGGTACATAAGAGTATATAGAGTGAAAAATCTCCTTACATCTGTCCTCTAGCCAATCAGTTCCCCTCCCTGAAGGCAGCCAATATTATTAATTTCTCCTGTATCCTTCTAATATATTATTTTTTGCATCTGTAAGGAATTACATATGATTTCCCCCTCATTTTTCAATAAGTAGGAGCATACTTTATGCACTATTCTCAACCCTGTTTTTTAAAAAAATAATATATGTTACAGATCATGTTAAGTCAGTAAAAGAGAACATTCCCATTCATATTTTACAACTGCATAGTATTCCATTGTGCAAAAATATCATAATTTATTTAACATGCCCCTTATTGATGGACATTTAGGTTGTTGCCAGAATTTTGCTATTACAAATGATATTGCAGTAAATAAACTTGTAGTTAAATTTATGCATACAAATTATTTTATTTATGTGCGAAAATATACATAGGGTATTATTAGAAATGGAAATAGTGGGTCTAGGTGTTCCAGAAAACCTAGTCTGCTACTTGTATGTCTCCTTTACTACTCACACAACTACCACATTAACTTTACTTCTGACACCAAATATGAAGAGGTTTTTCTCCACACCCAGCAATTCTCTCCAACACCAGCTGGGTATTCTATAATTTAATTCAATTCTGACACTAGTTTCCTAGAGATATTGTCAGACCCCACAAATTAAGGGTTCAGTTCTACAAAACAGCTTCCACCCTGCTTCTGATGCCAATTGCAAGTAGTAAGTCCCCAGGTTACCCATAACTTCTGTCCAATTTGGCTTTGAATTGAAGGTTCCCACGACCCCCTCCTCAGGTTTGATTAATTTGCTGGGACAGTTGAAAAGATTCAGGAAAACATGATTACCAGTTTTTTAAAGGAAATGATAAAGGATACAGATGAACAGCTAGGTGAAGAGATACATAATGTGAAGTCTGGGAGAGTCGCACGTGTAGGAGCTTCTGTCCCTGTGGTTGGGGTGTGTCACCCTTCTGGTGTGGATATATTCTCTCTCTCTCTCTCTTTCTGTCTCTTTCTAAATATGTATAGGCATAGTTCATTTATTGTGCTTCGCTTCATTGCGCTTTACAGGTGTTGCATGTTTTACAAATTAAAAGCTAGATCCTCCACCAGCAAAAAGATTATGACTCAGTTTATTGTAATATTTACTTTATCGTGGTGGTCTAGAACCCACAATATCTCTGAGGTATGTGCACATGTGTGTGCACACATGCACACACATATCCACATTATATACTATTTGTTATGTTTCTCTGGAGAACCCTAATAAAATTTCTAATATTTTTCTTTATATATTTTGATGGTATAATAAAGTATAAAATTAACTCTCTTAGCCTAATTTTTTGTCTTGATGCTTTAATATTGCCGACTCCTCCCCCACCTTTTTTTTGGTCTGCATTTTTCTAATATATATTTTGTCTCTTTTTTGCTTCATAATATATTATTCCATTTTTAATGGTATATCTCCTGTAACTAGATTACATGTAAATTTCTTTTACTTAACCAAGTCTTTTAATAGGGGATTTACATTTTAAAAATCTGAAAGCTTTAGTTTTATGCCATTTTGTTCTGTGATTTATTAATTAGTATTTCTCTGCTAGTTTCTTTATTTTCAGTTCGGTTTTAATCTCCATTGTTTTAGAACGTATTTTATTCTATTGGTTGAAAGCAGCTACCTGGAAAAAGGGGAAACTTGTACTTTTCAATACCCTTTTCTATTTCCTGAATTGATACAGTAAATATATTACCCAGTATAGACCTTTAGGTTTTTCAAAGTTTTCTTTATTTTTATTTAATTGATGGGTCCAGATTCATAGCATATTTTGAGTTTCACTTTTGAGATATAGAATTTAGCACACTTTATCTTTAGTTCATTCCTCATTTTAACCCATGAAGGTCTTAACGTGAGTATTAGATTTGTATAGTTTTATTACTATTTTTAAAATTCAGAACCTAGTTTGAGTTAAAAAAATTGAGATTTAGTTTTATAATTAGATATGGTGCAATGATTTAGATGCACTTGATTATGCTTCGCTCCATGACTGTCCCCATTCTTGAGTTTTATTTTTTTTTTTTAACTTATCTTCTGGTTGGTTGAAAAATATTGCAAACCAATTTTTTTCAAAAATTGATATATTTTATGATCTTTTAAATAGCAGACAGTGCTTTTCTGACATCTTTGCATCTGAAAGACAAGTGGCATGTATATTATATTTTGGGGTCATAAGTTTTCTTTCTGAAATTCTAGATATGAGAAGTCAGACAGACTGACATTTGTTTTTTATCTGGGTAATCTGATTTCATTTTTTTATCTGAACAATTATAGACATGTAAATATTATTTACCTTAAGACTTTTGCCATTATGTGTCCAGCTCTGGATCCCCTTTTATTGACTTTACCTAGGGCATAGTGAGCTCTTCAATCAACGTACACTGCTCTTCAATAGAAGAGAATTTCTGTTTTATTTTATTTTTATTATATCCCTTCCATTTGCATTTTTTCCTCTTTTAGAAACACAAATTATCCACATATTGGTTCTCTATTTTCTCCACTCTTACTCCACAGCTATTTCCTTTTCTCTCATTGTTTCCATCTTGACCTCTTTACACTCCATTAAATTTCTTAGCATCAGCTTTGTTTGATACCAAGTTTGAATTTCCACCAGATAAATTTTCCTCTCTACTGTCTCCAATGTGTACTTTAATTCTGTTTCTGCTTTTTTTAGAGTACTTTCTCATTTCCCTTACTGTCTGTCTTTTTTTTTTCATCTCATCCTGTTGGATTTTCATCTCAGTACCACTTCTTCATTCCTTCTGCTTTGTGTGTGTGTGTGTGTGTGTGTGTGTGTGTGTGTGTGTGTGTGTGTGTGTTTACAGAAGGTTTAAAGATGTCAACAGGTTTCTAACATTTTCTCCTGGATCCTGGTGAAGAATAATTCTCATTTTCTCTGATTCTTCTGAGTTTTCTAGATGCTATGCTGTTCCCTAGCTCTGTGTTGATTATTCTCTTTACTCTCAAACAGGATTTCTGTGGGCTCAATATCTGTCTACAGGTGATTGAATCCATTACCCTTGAACCCACCATCCATCTATAGAAGTAATGGCAGAATCTTCACCTTGAGTCTGTAGCTGGAGTGCACACTAATGTCCATACAGTCTAACTTCACCTTTTGTACCTCTTCTTTGCTAATGTGATACATAACACAGTACAGTTTCCAGCACAGACTTCTTTCAGGGACATTTAAGAAGCTGGCCTTTGCTTAAAGTTTTGGACAGGCCCAGCTACATAATTTGCAGGAAAGTTACATACAAAATGAGAATGTGGAGCCTCTTGTTCAAAAAATAAGAATTTCAAGATGGTGACAGCAGAGCATGAAATCAAGCATGAAGCTGTTCTTATTGTGGGGACCTGTGCAACTGCATTCCCATGAAGCCAGCTATGGTTATGGGGATTTTAATCTTTAAATCTAAGTCTCTTCCCTTATCCTCCCAATCTCTCTCTTATTTCCTGCCCACTTGTTTTATTTATCTACCTCAATAAATAGGAAATAGAGGGGTCTGGGGGATATAGAGTGGAGGTGGGAGTAGTGATCAGTAGTCTTGTGAGCAGTCTTCAAGGATAGAGAAACTGCCACTTATTGGTTTAGGTACCAATTTGGGAGTTGTGAGACAGAGGCAGGTCATCAGAGGGTAGGGTATGGGCCTTAAATAAGTGGCTTCCTACCTTATTCAGTCATTGTCTTTGAGGAAATGAAACCAAGGTAAACTATGACTGGAATCTTCTTGATCTATCCATTTAGGACCATCTACCTCATAATTAACATTAATTTTATTCAGATCCAAGTCTTAGATTATCTGTCAGTTTTAGTCTTTGATAATGTGACATTTTGTATTTTTTGTTTTTATTTGGAGAGATTTTTATGAGAAGTTAGGCTAGGATACATTTGGGGGCAAATAGCAATATATCATTTTGAACTGGAAACCCCAGGGAAGCAATTAGCGAGGCCAGGGGTTGGTAAATTTTTTCTGTATAGGACCGGGTAGTAGATATTTTAGGTTTTGCAGACCAAGATGCAAAGTGTTTATATAACAAGAGAAAATAAATTTCCACAAGTATTTTATTGATGAAATTAAAAATCTAATAGTAATAACTGAGTACAATTTTTGGTAATACAGGTCTATCTACTAAGAATGGGATTCTTTGTTTTTGGAATACATTTTGCTTAATTAGGGTTCAAAATTAGAATTCCCTACCATCAGATTAGTTTGCAAATGTTAATCTGTTAATACTGATCTGTAATGGGATTTTATGTATTTCAATTTTGAAAATGTCTTTCCCTACAGATAGGCACTGCCAATCACTGACATCAATCCATGTGCATATGATTTTAATTGAGCATATTCGTTGCATGGAAGGCATTTACAGAATTCTATTAGATTCTTCTTTTGATAGTTGCCTTTAGTATGTCATTACATTGCAGATTAATCACTTGCAATTGATGGTTAGGTAGAAACTCCTTAGCTGCACAGTTAAATGAATTTTGAAATAGGGAAATTTCCTTTCTACTTGCATTAAGGTCTGAAAAATGCTGTTTGGAACTGTAGTTTGAGCTTTGAAAATATATCTGCTGCAAATTTGTATAGAAACAGATAATTTGCTTCTTATTTTAACTTTTGAGAGCATGGAGGTGCATAAAGGGCATTGAGATTACTTGTGGTTCAAGTAATGTTAGCGGTCATCAAAATGACTCTACTATTGTATAAGTTTCATGTATAAGAGTCATTTTACCTTATAATTGGTAAAATTCATTGAGACATATTATTAAGTTCCAACTAAAAGCTAATTTCTAAAGTTATTCATAGTTTGATAATAGTGGTTGAAGGCTGTTCTCATTCAAAAAATTTAAATTTTAGTTTTGAGTTCAAAAAAATCAAAATAGAACTTTGTCACTGCTAACACATTGAACTGCTGTGTGGTAGGGCAAGTCAGGATATTCAGTTTCTACTTTTGATAAAAATTCACAGAACTGATGATAGTTAAGTCCACGAAAGCGAATGAAGTTACTATTGACATTATTAGTTCAATAACAAATTTAAATATTACCACAAAGTAATTACTGATTAATAATACAATGAATAGTCATAGGATTTAAACACCTTATGTTCTCACAAGCTTTGTAATTTGTTCAAATAAGCATTTTTCTGCTTTACACATATTTTTACTACCATCAATTGTAACACATCTTAGCAGGTTCCACTTTATGTTGTACTGAATCTGTTTTTTCAGCTTCATTGAAAATATTTTCCCCTGTAGTTGGTTCCATGCAGGCTATTCACAGAGGCTAATTCTTTTTTTTAAATGGCCTCAGAAAAGCTCCAAAACACAGGCTAGTTCTTCAGTTACTTCAAATAAGGCATTTATTTCTGAAATAAACAACTGAGTAGTATTAGTATTTTGTTAACTTATGAAGAGCCAAGGAAAACTATTCAGTTAATTGCCTTGTTTTTTAATTGATTAATGATGTTGCTCCCAATATCCTTGATTCTTCAAATACTATTCTAGCTGAAAGACTAATAGTCTTAAATTTATTTTCTCTGGACACATTACTTTGGCTGGCTGTTGCAATCAAACACAATTTAATGAAACAACATTTCTTGTTTGGCTAGGGAATGAGCCGCTCAAATTATTTTGGTTGCAGCCTCATTTTCATTTTTTATTTTTGTGAAGGAATTCTGCTATGATGAAATATTCTGTTTTAAATTCTCTAATTGTTCTCACTGTTGCTTTCCTGTCAGTTGGGAATACTGTGATGAGTGTACTCTAATAATGTTGACATATATTGTATTCTTTTAGCAAAACTCTGGTGTTATTGCATAATAAATGCCTTCCTATCAAATTTGATAAAATAATCCACACTCCACTGTGCCTTAAAAACATGACATTTGAAGTCCATTTTTCTCATTTTGACATAATAGTGATGTACTTGTAATAAAAAAAATGTCATGGTGTTATATGCGTGGCATTTGAAACACTGCCAAGTTATAAGAGCATTGCTGTGATTTGTAGGGCACTAAGCAGCCATGTGAGACAGTATCACATACATTCACTTTTGCAACTATTCAACTCTGTGTTGTTTTGTGAAAGTAGACATGGATAATACATAAATGAATGAGCATGACTATGTTACAATAAAGCTTTATTTATGGACACCAGAATTTGAATTTCATTAACGTGTGATGAAATGGCTGTACAAATACAGGTGGCAGGCTGGATTTAGCTTGTAGGTTGTTTTTCTGATTCCTGGTCTCTCAAAAGGGCTAGACCAGCCTGTTACCCAATATTCATTGAGCTTGATGCCAGCCGCTGAGCCCAGGTGAAGGAAAATCTTCTGTTTAAAACAGCAGCACTAACACCCATAGCAACCCTACAGTTTCTATTTCCGTGCCTAAAATCACTATGACCATTGGTATGATTCTTTAGTATGCCTTTCTAGACTTTTCATGGTACTGCCTAAGTTTCCAACTTCAACTCCCAATTCTTTCTATACCATTCAACTTCTTTAGTTTACTAGAACTCTTATATTCTTAGGCTTTTGTGCTTTTGCAGATATGTCACTGCCTCTGCCTGGAACACATGCACCCCTATATCCATCCACCTCCTAGCTCCTTTCAAGCCATCTTCTATAATTTTCACTGGTTCCTCTAAGCTAATAAGGAAGCCTTTTCCACGAGCATTCACAGAAATTTGGGCAAAGCTTGTGGTACTCATGACTCTGTATTATAGTATAGAATTTATTAATACTACTTTCCAAGTAAGAAATTCAGGACAGGGACCATATCAATTTGGAAAGTTTTCAGCCATTATATGCTTTTTGGGTCCTGAGCTATTTCTCCTTTCTTTCCCGGACTCTGATGACACAAGTGTTAGATCTTTTGTTATAGTTCCACAGATCCCTGAGGATCTGTTTATTCTTTTTTCCACTCTATTGTCTCTGTTGTCTAAATTGGGTAATTTCTATTGTTCTGTCTGGAAGTTCACGAATTCTTTCCTCTATTCCTTGCATTCTGATGTTGAGCCCATACATTAAATTAATTTTGGTTATTATATTTTTCAGTTCTTAAATTTCTATTTGGTTTTTCTTTGTATCATGGGTTTCTTTGCTGAAACTTCCTGTTTCTCTGCTGAGACTTTCTAATAGGTTCATCATTGCTCATTAAAACATTTTTTATAATGGTTGCTTTAAAATCCTTGTCAGATTTTAACACACGATTTACCTTTGTGTTCGCAATGTTCTCTTCTAATTAAAGTTGGGATTATCTTTGTTCTTGGTATGAGTAATTTTTTGACTGAAACCTGGACATTTGGGATATCATGAGAACCTGGATCTTATCTAATCTTGTGTATTAGCAAGCCCCTTCCAGCATCACTCTGGTGGGGGAAAACACTGTCTTCATACTGCCAGATGGGAGTGGAAGTCCAGGTTTCCCACTCAACTTTGGCTGATCCCCCATCCTCCCCACTATGGAGGGGGAGGTTCTCCTTGTTACTGCTAGGTGTGGATGGGAGTTTGGACTCCCCACATTGTTTCTACTGACACCATGAGAGTGGTGGCCTTGTTGTACTGGGCAGTGGTCAAAGTCCTTACTCTCCACCAGGTCTCCTCTGACATCAGCTCAATAGGGAGAAGTGATACCACATTACTGAGTAGGGGAGGAAGTCCAGGCTCCCTAGTATGGTGGTGGCAATGGTGCTGATTTGAAGTGCCTCATTATACAGCCTAGTGAGGGTAGAAGTCTAGGTTCCTGGAGGGTGTGGGAGTCTCGGCTTCTTCCAAAAGAAGTTCAAAAACTATTCTGAAAAATGAAGTTTTTGTGATAACTGAGAGTCTGTCTGTACTTGGCTCTCTCTCTATTCCCCTCAACTGTTACTCTGTATTTGTCATCAATGTGTATTGGATAATCTTTATGACACTGGTGAGTATGGGAAGAGCTAGTAAATATTTTTGAATTTACTTCTGATCCTGATATAAAGAATAAGTATAGTTCTAAGACTAGATAAATCATGACTCTGTTAGGTAACTTTTTATTATCTGTATAGGTTTACGTGGTACTAACATTATAAATGAATTACATATTCCTAAATGCTTCTGGTTAAGTATTTAGTTGTTTAAAGAAAGTGAAATTTATTTTTCTGTAATTGAATGGGCTTTTTCTGATATTGATGGTACTTACATAGTATTAACATAATAGTGCTACAAATTATGCACAAATTAGTCCATACCACTTAGCAGGATACAAATTCTATATAATTTTAAAATACTGATATACCTGTGCATATATTAATCATATCAACTTAGTAAATTCAAATAACTCTCCTCAGCTCCTAGTGTATTAAATTACAATTTTGAACAAGAATTAGTACTAGGTAATACAAGGTTCAATTTTAGAATAATGGAGAGATGTAGCCATGTTGGGATTATATGCCCTAAGTGAAAAGTGGATTAGGACTGCCTATGTGTTGGGTTTGTTACAAAGCTTGGGAGGCATAAGGAGGAAGTGATTGATAGAGTGGTGACAGACATTTAGAACCCAGAATATAAAAGCTAGACTGAATTTTAGAAATTCCAATCTTCCTATTTTTTTGGAGGTCTTTGAATGCATATTATGTGTCTGGCACTTTGCCTGCCTTATAGCATTTAATATTCAAAATAATGTAAAGTGGCTATATTTTTCCTTTTTCACAGATGAGGGAACTGAAAATCAAACCAGACTAATTTGTTGAAGGCCACCCAGCTATCAAGTGGTAAAGTTAGGATTTGAACCTAGATCTGTATGATTCCACAGTTCATGCTCCTGTGGTTCAACTATTCTGCCTTCCATATGGGTTTTCGGATTCGCTTTTCATAGAATTATAAAATCATTTATCCTACTTTCCATTTCTTTCCAGTAAGGATTTAAACCTTTATAGTTATTATACATATTTATTTATTAGATTATAAACTATTTGTGACCTAAAAAATTACATAGTGATGTAAGGGCTAATATTACTATATAAAAATTGTTTTGTTTCATAATGGAGGATGGATATCTGTAGTTGGACTAGACACAGAGTTCTGGCTTAGAGGGTAACTTTACTAAACTTTACTCTGCACAGAATGTGCAGAGTAAGGATCTGATCCAGGTCTGTTTGACTCAAGTCTACCCACTGCATTCACTCAATGCAATTTTGCTGCTATTACCTAGTAATGATTATATGTTGGCAAGGTTTTGAGGCATTGGGGGTGGGTAATCTTACAATTCTTGGAAAGAGCCTGAATCAAGAACCACCAGCTCCAGGAAGATGGCCAAATAATGGCAGAATTTGTATCTCTGCTTGTGCGTGCGTGCATGTTATATGTGTATGTGTGTGGTGGAGATAATGGTGTTAAATCTTCCAGGCTTTGAAGGTCATCATTTGTGACAAAGTTAACAATGCATGTGTTAATTTAGCTATAGAAAATATTCAGCCCTCTATACTCACTCATTCAAAAAAAAATGTAATACCATAAAGAATGAAAGGTGTTTCAGAGATAGTAATTAAACATGAAATATAATCTACATAAAACTGCGGTTTGTTAGTCTAGTTACTAATCTTAGGGGAACAATTAAAACTGTGCAAAATCAGTTGGGATTTGCCATAGCTTCTCACTGAATATTGCTAGGATTACTGAGTCAGCACTGAACTGTCTCCCTTATGTTTTGAAATTCAAGTTAAATATGTATTTTCTATGGGTTACATTATTGAAAGTATATGAATGAGTCCATGTTTATAAAGAAAAACTTGTCTTCATATATCCATTTTTTTCCTCTCTCTGAAGAGGTGTGTGCCCTGTAACAGATCTATTATATGACATCTTATTAAGTTTGCCTTTTTAAAAGTAATGGACTCTAGACATGTTTTCTTTTCTTCCTAATTACACTATGGATTGAAAGCCAGATCAGTGATTTTAATTTGCATCTGAAACACGGTCAAGCAAGAAAGTGTTGTTGTCTAAGGCATGTTGTGGAGGTGAAGGTTTTTCTGGGCTGTAAACTGTGATGAAGGTCTTATGTTTTCCCTCAGGCCTATCCACAAGCAGCCCCAATTCTTCCATGAAGGCCCCACTGAGATCACAGCAATTGATACTAACATTCTGGAGATCCGGCTTAACAAATTTTCGTCACTGCTTTTTTCTTACACTACTTTAATGAACTACCGATAAAACGCAGGTAGCATGAAAGTTTGGGCCCAAAGTGCCGCCAACAGACCTTTGGCGGTGGGAAGCCGTGGACAGCGAGCCAGACCCGGTGGGCAACTCTTCATTTTCTCCAGCCGGGGTCCGGAAGCCTTTCCCCTTTACTTTCGGAGCAAGTGAAGGGAATCTGGGCTGGGAGCGCAGGCTTGGCCTAGGGCAGCGCCCGAACAGAGGGGAACGGAACCCGCAGCCGCTCCCTGAGCGCGCTCCTCCCAGAGGCCATTACTTTCAGCGGTACCAACAGCGTGTACATTCTTCAGAGGGTGGAGGTCAGGAGCCGTGCACTGCAACCTTTACCAGGGCCTGGGGGACCCAGGACCCCGGAGCACGGGACTGCAGGAGCCGCCGGCTGAGCCCACCCCTGAGCTCCCGGGCAGGCAAAGGCCGTCCATGGCGTCCTCACTCACTGCACGTTCCCGCAGCGGGCAGTGTCGGACCTCGCCCTTCCTTACCGCAGCCCTCCCCCTCCAAAGCCCGCCGCCGCTCCCGAAGTGACACCGCCCGGACCCTCCATTCTCTGCCCCAGTGCTTTTAACGTGCACAACCAAACAGGCTGCTCCCTCTCGCCGACAACCCTTTCCTCGGACAGACGGGCCCAGCAGCCAACCACCGGCCAGAACTGGTTTGCGTCCGGCTCCCCGTCTGTGGCGGCCTCGGTGGGCAGGGCTCCAGCAGCTAGCAAGTTAAGTGGAGCCACGGCTGACGTGAGTCAACAAAGATCACGTGAGGCGAAGGTGCCACGCCGATTGGCGGCGCTTGCCGGGCGGGGAGGGGGGTTACGGCGGCGGCGTGGGGTTCGCTGTGTGACACAATTACAACTTTGTGCTGGTGCCGGGGAAGTTTGTGTCTCCAACAAATCCCTCCCGTGCCCCCCAGCCCCGCGCGCTCCGGCCATTCCCGCCGTCCCCGCCTGTGGCTGCTCCCCGCCCACCCCCGCGATGTGACCCTACAGCCGAGCCGCCGCCGCTGTCGACTCGGGGGCTCCGCAGCCCCTACCGCCGCCGCCTTCACCGCCGCCGAGTTGAGATTTTTCGTCGCTGCTGCCCGCGGCGGAGGAGGGGGAGGCGGAGATAAAGTTGGTTGCCGATCCCGCGCGGAGACTGGGGGCGTCTTTACAGACCCCGGCCCGGAGGGGGTGTCGGCGTTGGAGTTGTGAATCCGCCGCGTTTCCATGAAATCCTGCGGAGTGTCGCTCGCTACCGCCGCCGCTGCCACCGCCGCTTTCGGTGATGAGGAAAAGAAAATGGCGGCGGGAAAAGCGAGCGGCGAGAGCGAGGAGGCGTCCCCTAGCCTGACAGCCGAGGAGAGGGAGGTGCTCGGCGGACTGGACAGGTATGGGCCGCCGACACCCTCCCGGTCGGCTCCGGACAGGCTGGCGTCGCTCTCCAGCGCGGCACAAGAGCGGCTCACCTCTGGCGGCGGCGGGGCGGGCACTTCGGCTTGGCGCTCTCCGTGCCCGTAGCCGCTGCTGGGGCCTCGGGCTCGGGCCAGGGTGGGTCGGTGGCGTTTCCCGGAGCTTTAACTAACACGCGCGTTTCTCCTCACAGCCGCCTCTTCGGGTTCGTAAGGTTTCATGAAGATGGCGCCAGGACGAAGGCCCTGTTGGGCAAGGTAAGGCAGCCGGGGGACGGAGCGCGGACGCGGTCTCCAACAGCCGGCGCCCCGCTAGCTCCAGACTCCGCGGCCCGGCCAGTGCTCATTCATTATAGCAGCGAACAAGGGTTGAGGGGCTTCCGGAAAACTGTTGCCTGGCTCTTCCCCCACCCCCGGATACCTCGCTGACTCCCTTGCGAAATCGCCCTCACATAGCTGGAGGAACGGAGACGGCAGCGCTTTGGGGCCGAGCTCAACTGGGTCGACAAAATTGCTTGTTCTTTTCCGGCTTTTTTGGGGGTAGACCGATGATCTTAAAGGTGCCTGTTTAGTGTCAAGGGATCGTAAATGTGTGCACATGTCCCCAAATTTCAGACTTTTTCCCCTCCCTGGTTTTTATTTTCCTTCAGGCAGGCTGTTCGTGATGTATCCTGGAAACCAAACGTTTTGGGCTTTCTTGTGCCTCTGCTCCCAAGAAGGGCGAAGTTGCACGTAGTTTAGGGCGGTGAAGAGTTTGCTTTGGGCTGTTGACTTGCATCCCGAGTGGTATGTGTTTTACCTGAAGTTAGGTGACTTGTTTACTTTTTGGGTCTTTCTGCCATAGAAATTCTGCAGTTATCTGTGAATATGTTTTCTTTTTGGAGCTCCTCGTTTCCTGTGTGTCTGACATCGGAGGCCAGCGGGGATTCGGGGTGTAGTCTCTGTTTATTTGTGTGGAAAGTTGTTGGCACTGTCATTTAGTTAAGTAATGGCTGCTCCTATCGGCCCAAGATGGCGGGACAGGGTGGGAGGAGAAAGTGAAGGGGGGGGTTTGGGGGAGGGAGGAGAGGTAAACATGGAAATAAATAGCGATGAATAGGTTTCTTCCGAGTGTGCTGCTCCATGATGTTTAATAAAAATGAACCAAGCTTATTTGCATATAGAATTCTTGTACCTTTCTGAAGCTTTGAAGGAGCAGTCATTAGGCTGGTAAATGCTTATCAACCTGTAGCACATTTAGTTACCCATCCGTAAGCTGTTGAACAAAGGCTGTGGAGTCTCTTATCACCTGCATCAGTGTGTCTCCTGACCAGAATCTGACTGAAATGATGTTTGTATGCTTTCTTCTTGATTGGGACCCTGAAACTTGGAGTGTGTGATAGGTGTTGCATCCATTAGACATTTTCTTTTCTACCTGAAGTCAGTAGCTTTACATTTGACACTTAGCTTTATTGTTGCAATTGAGAGGGAAGTTTGCAATGATTAAAGCCTAGCATTTTATTCTTAAGTTGATTTCTTTTTGTTTAGTTGTCCCGAATTTCTGTCTGTAGTTTGGTTTAGTACAGTCACTCCTTTTATCTGTAATTGCACTTTTTCTGTTTTTTTTTCAAAGAAGCTAACTATAAGGACTTTCAATCACAAATAATGACTAGAAAGCTAAACAGAAATAATTCTTTTCAGTAAATTCAGTCCCTTCAACCGATACAGATAACTTGAATTAAACTTTGACTATGTGGGTATTAATTGGTTTCATTAAAATTATCTCTGGAAAAAAAGAATAATGACTATTAAATGATTTAAGCATCAGTGATGTAAGCCTTAAAAAAAAAATTTCAATCTGAGTATTTAAAATATTTAAAAGTACTTGACTACTGTCAAAGTTGTTAATAAAAAAGATTAAACAAAATATTTAGATTTAAGCATTATTTTAGAGTTGAATAATGATGGTCTTATAAAGGTTCCTTAAATTGTTTACAAAGATAATTCATTTGGTTGCTTTTGGTTACAGTAATGAAAAAATGGAATTTTATTTTATGTGGATAATATGCAAAATGTTAAAGCTTTCATGTCTCAGAATGCTTGCTTGTATTTAATGGATTGATAGTGGATGGAGCTTAACATTGGATTTCAGATTGTAATATTGAACCCCCTGTAGTTATTCACTACTAAGTTTACATTTTAAAGAACTGTACATTTTGAAAATTTTTTTGTGAAAGTGAGTTACTTTCTTGATTGAATACAGTAACATTTTAAAAATGAGAAACTTGGGAAGCTTCATTATGTTTTGGGGGAGAATTAAGGCTTCATAAAATACTGGGTAATTTGATAACCTAGTAAGTGTTTTGTTGTGATAAAGAAAAAAATTTTTCATTACTTTGGACTCAATGCTTGTGAGGTCCTACCTATTTAGGTTAAGTCTCATTAGCCTTAATATTAAAATAAAACATTCTAGAGTATGTGCTTGGTTGCCATCTATATGAGCCAGAACATACCAGTGAAATGTGTAATGTAAAGCTTGGCATTATATAACCTCACACTGTGTGTTTGCATAGGATTCTAAATAGAATGAATGAGCTGGAGTCGCGCTATGTAAGAAGTATTAAATTTTTTAGTTTTGTCCATCTTTGAACAGTCCTGGGAAACAGTACCTTTTTTTTTTTTTTTTTTGGTATGTGTATGTGGAATGTTGAGCTATGTTGATTTCAGAGTTCTTATTCTCTGAAAGTCTTGAAAACAATAGTTAGCCTTTGTTAGGGTAGGTTCAGGCTACTTAGTTGAGGGTAGATAATGGAATTGAATCCCAGGATTCATTTTTTAGATATGGTTTTTGTCATTCCCCTCACCCCCACCCCCACAAATTTAGTCTGCACCTTGTATACATTTATTTTTACAGAAACTTAGCTATTACTACTTATTTTAAAAAATTCTTATTCATATATATGTTATTAAGTCTTTTCTTTCAAATTTATAGGTTTTAAAAAAGATAACGCTCGACTTAAAAGCTTTGGGAAGTTTAAAACATTTTATAAGTGTCTCTTAACCTGTCCCTGAACTGGTATGTTCCTTTTCTGGGTATAAGGATACTTTATCTTAGTGTCTGAATATTTTTGTAAGATTGATTGATTGAAAGAATTTTTGTTTATATTTTTGCCATTTGATAATACACTGCTTGGGGTTTTGGATTAAAAAGGTAAATAGTAATTCAGCATATTATTGTAGTAATATCTTTAAATTATATTTGAAATATTGTAAACAGCAAGTGGTTGCTTAATCAGAGTTCTTGAAATATAACATAATCTTGGACCACTTTGTTCTTTAAACTAATGTTGATCATTAATCTTTTGGTAATACAATAATTCAAGATTCCTATTTTTTAATTATAGTAGAGTTACTAAAAAGTAGTTAAGAACTGAGACATTAACATATTATGGCAATTTTTTAGTATCTTTTTGAAAACATTTGGGTTAATCTTGTTTTCAGTTAGTAAGGATTTGAGTTGAAGTATTTAATATAGAAACATGTAGCATAAATATGGTAAGAGTATAAATAAGTGTGGCAATATTATAAAGTATATTTAGAGTAATATGCTAAAGGGCTGGGGAATCTTTTTCCTTTTTTAATATTAAGGCTTTACTATAATTAAAAAGTTTTTATTTTTTAATTATAGTACGCAACACAGTATATTCAGGTTTACAACATTGTGATTAGACATTTATATACCTTACAAAGTGATCGTCTTGATAAGTCTTTTACTCATCTGGTACCATACACAGTTATTAATTATATTCTCTACACTGTACTTTACATCTCTGTGACTTATTTTTATAACTAGCCATTTGTACTTAATACTTTATCTTTTTCACACATCAGGGTTGGGGAATCTTCTCTGTGACAGGGAACTGTTATTAAAATACATAGTTGTTCATTTTGAAGTATCTTTATATCATTTTAAAGTTTGTCCTAAATATCCTATTTTATTGGAACTTTTTTTGGTAATTCTGTTAATTAATAAAAAGATATAGACTACCAAAAAGTCATCAGAGATTGTTTACCATTTAAAAATGTATGTACTTTTTTCCCTAGGAAAATTAGTATTAAAATATTTGGCATTTTAAATTTTGGGAGTAATGAGTTTAAGATTCATTAAAGTATACATTTTCCTAAATTTGGTTTGCTTGCTTGTGGATTTCATGGGAAAATTATTAGGTCAGTTCTAGAGGTGGCTTTTTTATATTATAATATTTGTAGATGTTTGAAATTATTCTATATTCCATGTTTCTCTTTTGTTGGCACTTAAAGGGATGTTTTTATTCCCAGTGCTAAAGAAGTTTACAAAAGTAGCCACAGCATAATGTCATACTTTGTGTTTGAAATTTGATGAATTTTAAAAAGTATTTTCTAGTTTGGAAAGTTGTCTTCAAAACACTTACAGTCATTACTGTTTACATGGACAAAATCTCTTGCAATTAGTACATTTTATAAAATTTTGACAACTTTCTGATAGTAAGAGATCGCAGAACGTTTGCATATTTGGGCACAAATTAGAACCGCAGAAATATATATACAGACACTTTTTAAGTTTTGCTTTTCTTTTGCACCGGATAGCTCTTTGCGTAGATTCAATTACAAATTGAAATGACTAGAGAACATTTGACTGCTACCTTTAGATATGTTTTAGGTTGTTAAAAAAGAGTTTTTGTGACTTTGGTGGTAAAGTGGAATGATGGGCTTTGGTTTTAAACCAAAGTGAAAGTACAGTGTTTGGCTAGCCTACAGAGTGAAAAATCTTATTTTGACTTGATTATATAACGTTTAGTTTTTATTTACATAGTACTAGTATTTGCAGGTTTGAAAAGGTTTTTTTGTAAGTTTATTTTTACTTTGAAACTCACTGTAACATTTTGAGTTCGTTGAAATTGATGTTAATGACTGATGACATTGTGCATTATTTATAATATTTTTGAAATGTGGTATCCAGAGAGCTAATTTATGTAACCAAAACACCACCATATTGTCTAAGAAATGGTGGTTAGGTTATTTAAGGCCCATGTGCATTTATTTGTAGACTAGTTAATTAATGGAGTTTAATGAATGTGTAATTGACAGCCTTATGTACTCATACTGAAGCTTCACATATAATTGTATTGGTTTTCTGTATTGGCTTATAATTTGTCAACAGTAAATTAGAGCAACAAATATTTGAGTGTACACTAAGTGCTAGTCTTCTATGAAGAGAACATGAAGATAACATAGATATCTATCACCTGCATTGAATAACCAGTTTCCTAAGAGAGGTGAGATAAGTAAAAGGATGACTAAAACAGGAATTTCAGTGGCAGAAGAAAACTGAAGTATACTGACAATTTATGATAAAGGTCAATTTAACAAGTTAAAGGTTAGAATGACTTTTTTATTTTTATTTTTCTACCACCCATAAACCCGTGATTAGCAAGCATGCACAAAAGCTGTCATCTGGTCAGTGATGTAACAGGGCTGAATGTGACTCCTAGTGCACTCTGGAGTACATTTGGATCCCTGGGTTTGCTGATTTTTAGATCCTGTTCATGCAGAGGTGGAGGTGCCTTTACACTGTTTCTAGCCAAGCTACCACATTAACTTGAACATCATTTATTTTTCTTATGATACTTAGTATTCTTCTAATACTCCTCATGCCACCAAATGCATTCCAGAGCTGACTGAAGTAAAGGTAGTGGAAGCATTGCCTTTGAGAATGATATTCTGGCTTGTTCTCCTAGAGCTTCTCAGTTATAGATTTAACTATTCCTGGACTGTGTATTCCTGATTTGGCCATTTTAAATATTAACAGCCTCAGGATTTTATATTAATAAAATTTTTAAATTAACTTCAAAAGTTAACTGATAGTTGCTGGGTTAAAATGAACTAAAGCACTTGAGATCCACTGTATCCTGATGTATTTTTGTTTTTTTTTCCTTAAAACATTTAATGAGAAATTATATTCTGTAACATTCTGTGTCAGACACTTAAAACTAAATTATTTTTCTTACAATATACTTCTGAGTTAAGTGGGGTGTGTTTACATTTGTGAGATACTGCAGAATGGCTTCTGGGCTAGCTTAATGTACAGACAGCCTATTCCATTCATCCAGGTATATGTTTCAACAAATTATGTACTTCGGACACCAGGCCCCAGAAGAGGAAAAAAAGACCCCACCTGTTAGACTCTTATGATCTAGACCATATT
Organism: Macroglossus sobrinus; assembly: GCA_004027375.1. Taxonomy (NCBI): domain Eukaryota; kingdom Metazoa; phylum Chordata; class Mammalia; order Chiroptera; family Pteropodidae; genus Macroglossus; species Macroglossus sobrinus. Next base: position 142,275 of record PVKZ01001370.1, read on the forward strand.
TCCCTGGATTGGTAGTGCTGGAGGTGGGCAAGGCATTGCTTCCTTGGGACCTCCATTGTCAGTTAATTTGTTTACTCTTGGTGCAGTTCTAAGTTGATTATCAAAGTTCCACCCTGGACTTGGCCTCAATAGAACGGCTCTTATTAATAGGATGGGGATTGTCTTGATAGTGTTTCTGGGAGATGATGTTTCTTGATTTCAATCTTAGTAGGGAATCTTGATTTTATTTGTGAATACATTTAAAATTTGATTTTAGCTTTTAGAAGATTTTGAAAGGAATTATGGGTTCTTGGGATCCTTGAATGAATGTTCGTGGGTCAGTTTAAAAAATTCTCTGACAAGGTTTTGGAAGGATACTCAAGAAGTAGTTAAATAGTACAAAACCCTCTCTAGTGAGGAGGAGGAAAGGAAATTTAAAATTTTATACTTCATAGATTTCTGTACTGCTTTTTTTTTTTAAACCAAACTGTAGACATGTATTTCTTTAAAAATAATACAATTAGCACACTGATAGTGAGTACACCATAATTATATTTTGGTTGACTAGAGATGAATTTTATACTAATGTGTGTATAGAGAAACCTATAAAGGTTTTGTTAAATTGGGATATTTTTGAACTTGAAGTACAGATGTATCACTGTTAGATCCTATTTCTTTGCATTTTAGGTGGCTTTGTGATAGTCACAGTACTCATTCTTCACTTGGATTTTTAGCATGTTTCATTGATGACTTGACTTTTGGGCCTGATTTGGTACAGGCTGACATTTGGGATTTAATTAAGAACTGAAACCTAGAAGAGTGGGAGTAATCCTTAATTTAGACAGTTTTAGGTTTCTCAGCCAATATATGAGCCTTTTACCACTTTCTTCTACAAGCTTTTTTTTCCCTCACCCATTTCTTTTATTCTATCTTCTCTACATTGCTAAAACTGTTGGTGTCAATCTGTTGTGAATGTATTTTTATATTCTTTTTGTAATTTTGTCTGTGATAGTGTTTTGTCTGTGTTAGAATAAATAAAAGGTAACTGCTACTAAATATTGTCATGAAGAAGGTTGGGCTTTGTTATAGTTAAGAGTTTTATATAAGGACATCTAATTTATTTTACTTAGAACAGTAGAAGAAACCCTTTTAGATAAAGGGTTGTTTTCAGACTGTAGATCTATTACATTATGTTTATTAAATCCTCTTTTTAAAAAACAATTTATTAGGGAAAATTTTCAGTATTTTTAAAAGCAGAGAAAATCAACTAACCAACCGATTGTCACCGATCATTACCTGGCTTCAACAATGTTAAACTCATGACCAGTCTTGTTTCATCTATATCTTACCCGTCATCCCCATTATTTGATGGAAATAGTACACCTCAGTCAAATCATTTAATCTATAGATATTTCACTTTTGTCATTGAAAAGTAGCTACAATGGCCTTGTTATACATAAAATAACTTAAATACCCATGGGCCTTTTTTTTTTTGCCATATGGAAGTTAAGAATTAGTTGCTTTGGAAATGAGTAGAAAACATTTAGCTGAGTATACGTGAGTTTTTATTTTAATATTGTAGGATTCTGCAATAGAATATTAATTACATAATATGTGACAAAAGATAATTTTTTCTAAGAATTTCATGAATCTTAGTTGCTTAAGTCTGTTTAGACAGTTTATATATATAGGGAAAATTTATTTTTAAGATACAGTAGTTAAAAAAAATGGTTTAGGTTTTTGAATCTTTTGCTTTACTTGGTTGATTTGTGATATGGAACTACTGTGAATGAGGGACTATGTCCATTCCCGGAGCAACGAGTAAGGCAGGCTGTTGTCTGCCCCTGTAGTCTGGAGAGAGATGGACAGTTTGAGTATTCACATGATGAAGTAAGTACAGTAATTAAGGTATATGCAAAGTGCTATGAGGTCTTAAATGATGGAGCAAGTAAAACATTTAAAAACTTTTGATTATGGGTAGTTTAAACTATCCCATCCACACAATTCTCAACATTTTGGAGCAGTTAATGTTGACTGGAGAACTGGGTGAGGGAAACTGCACAAAGATGTAACATTTTGTCTTGGTTTTCTAACACAAGTAGAAGTTTAGTAAGAGGAAAAAAGGGCAGAGAGATGGAGGTATGAAGTTAAGTGGTATTTGAGGAATTGTGAAAATTCCTAGTGTGAGTAAAGTATAGGGTGTGTCCATGGGATTGAGAGGAGGTAACTGAGCCTGTGAAGGCCCTGTCACTCTAGGCCATAGGATGTTTTGGGGAGTCATTGAATTCAACTCCCTCTAATCAGGGCAAATGACATGACCAGAAATAGGTTTTATGGGAATATTACTGGCTACAGTGAGGATAAGTGGGAGGGGAAAGGAACCTAGTTGTGAGGTACTGATGGCAATGCATGGATTTTAGTGTAAAATTCTGCTTCTGCCACTTAATAGATGTGATCCTTGTTTTCATCTTCCAGAGGTTCAGTTTTCTCATCTGTAAAATTGAAGTGGTAATAGATTTCTGACAAGTTTTTGCATTTTATGTTAGGATAAAGTATGTAAAGTACCTCACATTGGGCCTGCTGTGGAAGGTGTTCAGTACAAGATATGTGTTGTTATTATTTTGGAAGAGACAATTAAGTTTAAACTTAAGGCTGTGGTTTAGGAATGAGGGAGTAGTTAAAGGCAGATTTGAAATTTCCTGAAAAGGCTTTTTTTTGGCTTTTATAACATCTCACTGCTTTGACTTTCTTTGTCCCTTTAACTACATCTTAGTCTCCTTTGAAAGGAGGTTCTGTTCTAGGTTGTCTTTAATCACTCTGCTCCCAACTTATATGTATACTTGACTACTTTATTTGGGTGTCTTGAAGGCACCTTAAGCTGAACATAGCCAAACTGAATTTATCATTGTCTTTGGTGATCCTTCAGTTACCACTACCCTTGCCAGAAACCTGGCAGTCATTTCTGAATCCTCTTTTTGCTTAACCTATCAAGACCTAATAGTCATCATATCTTGTCATTTCTGTGTCTTAAATCTCAAATCTGTTTGTTTCTTTCTATCCACACCTGCCACCATCCTAATGGCAGCCATGAACCTATCTTTGATTTTTGAAATACCTTAATGCAGTTTTTTTGAGAACATATATTTGCACGTAGTACAAAACAGAAAAGTTACTTATCCCCAGAGACCTCATTGCTCTAACTGGAAAAATAGGTATAAGCACATGCTCCATTCACATAAGTAACAGTCTTTAGTATTGTTTTCTCAGCCTGAGTACTCAAAATGCTAGTTTCATTGGGAGGCTGTGTGATATACTGGGAAGAACGATGGATTAGAAAACTGAAGACCTGAGTTTTGTAGGGTCTGCTGCTTATTTTAGTCACCGCTTAATTCTTGTCCCCAGGTTTACCATCTTTTAAGATGAAGAACTTGAGAAGTAAGAGATTCCAAAGTGACTCTAGCACCAGAATTTAGGAGGCTGTACATTTGAATTTTTAGGATTGACTCAGTTATTTCAAGATTTTGAACCAGGAGGAGGGCACAATGGAATTTTGTTCTAGATTGTAATTTTTTATTTGATTTCAGCCTCAAGTCTTTAAGACCAGAAACCAAATGAATACAGGCACATAATGGAACTGAGAGATGTTATGTCTTTGTTAATATAGTACTATTAACTGTTCAATTAGTCTTAGATTGATTTGAAAGTTGGTCTTACTTATTGAAGGTTAGTGTTTTGACTTCTTCAAACTGATACAGCTGAGATTGTTATTTCTTAGGTCAGTTCTGATGTTTTCTAATCCTAGAACATATATATATATATATATATATATATATATATACACACACACACACACACACACATAATCACCATGTTTACCTGTTTGCTTAGGAATTCATATCAAGGCAGGGCTAAATGAATTCTCAGAATTGAAATGATAAGAAATGGTACATAGAATAAGTATGTACTATTAGTTACTGGGCATTTGGGTGTTACAAAGAGTACCAAGACTCACTTGGCATTAGTTGGAGGCACTTTCTGATCTACTTTATGTCAACTTCTATTGTTGGATTTTGCTGTGTGTGTATATGATTATGTTTTTATTATAAATATGTCAGTTAAAAGTTAGTTTTGGAGTTTGTAAGGTAGATGCAGAGTATCTTAAGTAACTCTTAAGGAGAAACTTTTTTTTTGTAACATCTCTTTAAAGATGATAAATGGATATATAAAATGAAACGAGTCTTCTGTTATTGAAGTTCTTCACATTTACTCATTGATACTAATTGGCCAGGACGCTGTAAGCAGCATTCAGACATCAGAGGATATCTTTTACTGTTAAGTTATCTGTAGAGATTATCCAACCTTTAAATAGCGATGATTCTATGAAAAAGATAACTGGGTTCTGAATATCTGAAGGAAAAGCTGGAGTCCTTACCAATCTGATGTTTGTGGGTTTTTGTTTTTTGGTTTGGCCATTGCTTTATCTTGTTGGACATGGTTGTCCTTACAGAAGTGGACATCACCTGACAGATTGGATATCATGAATACATTTCTGTAAATGGAAGATCTTTTAGCTTTTTAAAAAAATTTTGACTTTATTTTGAGAGAATAGAGTCACATGCAGTTGTAAGAAATAATAGATCTAGTGTACTGTTTATCCAGTTTCTCCCAGTGGTAGCATCTTACAAAACTATAGTACACTATCACAACCAGGATGTTGACATAGATACAATTAAGATACAGAACTGTTCCATGACAAGTATCTGTTTTGTTGCCCTGTTATGGCTATATCCACCTCTTCACCCCTTTAAATATTCCTAACCCTTGGCAACCACTAATCTAATCTACATTTCTTTAATTTTGTCATTTGAAGAATGTTAAAGAAATGGGATCATGCAGTATGTGTCCTTCGGGATTGCCTTTTTTCACTCAGCAGAAATCCCTGGAGATTAATCCAAGTTGTAGGTATCAATAGTTTGTTCCTTTCTTATTGCTGAGTAAGTAGTATTTCATGGTATGCATGTACCATAGTTTCTTCAACCATTTACTTGTTAAAGGATTCCTAATCCTGAGTCTTAGTTTTTGGTTATTGCGAATAAAGCTGCTATGAACATTTGTGTACAGGTGTTTTTTTAAAACTTATTTTCTTTGATATAAATGCCTAAGAGTATAGTTGCTGATAGTTGTATTTTTAGTTTTATAAAAAACTGTCAAACTTTTTCAGAGCAACTCTATCATTTTACATTCCCATCAGCAGTTCTCGCCAATGTTCCAGTTTTGTTGCATCGTTGCCAGCATTTGGTGTTTCTGCGATTTTTTTTTTTGTTTTTGACATTCTTATGAGTATGTAGTGATAGCTTATGGTAGTTTTAATTTTCATTTCCTTAATTGCTAATGATGTTGAACATCTGTTATGTCTTCATTTTCCATTTATATAGCCTTTTTGGTGAAATGTCTGTTCATGTTTTTTGGATAGCTGATTTGAGAGTTTTCCTTTTTATGATGTAAAAATGTAGTGCTATATGTTTACCTTTCAGCAGTACTTTTGCTGTGTCTCACATATTCTTATATTTTTCATTTTCATTCAGTTCTGTGCAATTTTAAGTTTCTTCTGAGATTTCCCCTTGATCCATGGAATATTTCATAATGTGTTCAGTTTCCAAGTATTTGGAGATTCAGAGATTTTTCCTGTTTTCCTGTTACTGATTTTTGACTTGATTCTATTATGATTAGGAAATTTACTCTGTAATTTCTATTCTTTTACATTTGTCGACATCTGTTTTATGACCTAAGATATGGCCTATTTTGGTAACTTCCATAGGTGCTTAAAAAGAACCCATTTGCTGCTGTTCGGTGGATTGTTATATACATGACAATTAGATCCTATTGGTTGACTGTTACACTCAGTTCTGTATCCTTATTAAATTTATGTCTAGTAGTTTTATTAATTGCTAAGAGTGTGGTGTTGCCAGGTTTCCAACTATAATTATAGATTTTTAAATTTTCTTTTTATCTCTATCAGTTTTTTTTTTCTTGTACTTTGGGGCTCCATCATTTGATGTGTACACATTTAATATTGTCATATCTTCTGGTGGGTCTTTCCTTTTATCATGTAATGTCTCTTTTTCTTACTAAAATTACTAGTAATTTCACTTGCTCTGAACTCTACTATATCTGCTAGAAATGTAACCATTACTTTTGCTTTAAAAAAAAAATTTACACGATATGTCTTTTTTTGCTTTTACTTGAAATCTACCTATTTCTTTGTAAAGTGATTTTTTTTTTTGGTGGATGGCATATTGTTAGATCATTTAAAAAATTTTACTCTTCCAATTTCTCTCATAATTGGTGTATTTAGACTACTTGCACTTAGGGTAATTATTGATAAGTTAGGGCTTAAGTGTGTTATTTTGTTATTTTTGTTTGTTCTGTTTCTCATTCCTCTGTTTATTGTTTCTTACCTCCCTGTGGGTTATCTGGATATAGTTTTGGGATTCCATCTTGATGTGTAGTGTTTTTAAGTATATCTTTTTGTATAGATTTCTTATTGGTTGCTCTAGGTATTGTGATATTCATATGTAATTTATCACCACTATTTTCTGGTATGGTTGTTTTACTACTTCTAGTGAAGTGAAGAAATTTTCCTTTCATTTAGTTCCTTCCTCTCTACTTTAAAAAAATTTTCAAGTATTTTCTCTATATAACATTGAACATATTAAATAGTGTGATTAATTTTGTTTCAACCAGCAAATATGATTTATGAAACTCATGCATAGTGTAATAGTCTTTATACTTATTCCTAATTTTACATATTCCAGTGTTCTTTCTTCTTTTCTGAAGGCCCAGCCTTCTGCTTTCATTTCCTTTCTGTTTATAGAACCTTTTTTTTTTTTTTAGACAGGCAACACTTGGTTGACTTCACAGATTGCAAGGACCTTGTCAGCTTACAATCCCTTATTTTTTTTTTTTTTACTTTTTACACCTACAGTACCTGGTCTTCCCAGGTGGTCTCCTATCCAAGTACTAACCAGGCCTGACCCTGCTTAACTTCTGAGATCAGACAGGATCGGGCTTGTTCAGGGTAGGATGGCCGTGGACTTAGAACCTTTTCTTAGCCATTCTTTAAGGTAGGTTTGCTAGAAAGAAATTCTCTTAGTTTTTTTTTGAGATTGTCTTTATTTCCCTTCATTCTTGAAGGATATTTTTGCCATATATGGAATTCAGAGTATATAGTGCTTTTAGTATGTAAAAAATGTACTATTTTCTTCTTTTTCTATGGTTTCAGATCAGAAATTTGCTGTTATTTGAATTGGTATTCCTCTATAAATAATGCACCATTTTTTTCTGGCTACTTTCAAGATGTTTTCTTTGTCTTTAGTTTTCAGAAGTTATTATGTATATTGTGTGGATGTGTTTAGTTTTATTTGGGGTTCACTCAACTTTTTCTATTCATGGGTTAATGTGTTTCATCAAATTTCAGGATTTTTTTAGCCATTATTTCTTCAGATATTTTTAAAATTTTACTTGCTCTCCTTCCAGGACTTTATTAAGAATCTTAGCTCTTTTATTTTTGTCCCATAGGTCCCTGAAGCTCTGTCAGTTTTTTTTTTCTGCCTGTTTTCTCATTTAGGTTGCTAAAGTTTGTTGATTTGTTCACCTACACTTTTGTCTATCATTTCCATTCCATTGTTGAGCCCATCAAGAAAGTATTTATTTTGGTTATTGTATTTTTAGTCTTATAATTTCCACTTGATTCTTTTAAAATAAGTTTGCTAAGATTTACCTTTTTTTCCATTGTTTGAAGAGCAGTTGTAATTACTTATTGAAGCATTTTATGTTGACTATTTAAAACCTTCATCAGATATTTTATCAAAAACCTGGCTCATCAATGTTGCATATGTTGATTGTTTTTTTCTCATTCACATTGTACTTTTTGGGCTTTTAGTATGGTGAATGATTTTTGTTTTTTATTTCAGACATTATGGATATCATGTTATCAAAACTCAATTCCATTAATTCTTTTTTATGCTAGGTGGTCTCCTTGTTGAGATGTAATGCAAGGGGTAGGTGGATGTATATGTTCAGCTTCTCACTGGGGCCTATTGACAACTACCCTGGCAAAATTAGGGCACTAGGTCATACTGTCTTGACTGATGGGATGCAAGTTCACCTCCCTCCTTGTCCTCACATTTTCCTGGCAAAAATTGGCACCAGTTCACACCACTTTGTTGCCTCTGAGTGGAAGGTGTAAGATCCGCTTCCTGATGGGTTTTGCTTCCTCAGCAAGAGAGAGGAGGAGGAGTAACTCACACTACTACGATCCTGCAGGGTAGAGTAGAAGCTACCTACTTTGTACTACTTCCTTGGAGCTAATGTGAGGTGCAGAGTGTTGGAAGCTCAGCTGACCCTCTCTGGGCACCACTGGCATGAGAGAATGAATGAAGCAGATTGTTGGCTATTTTGTCTAGCTTGGCTTCATTCAGTCTCACTCCTGGGTGGGTATGAAGGTTCAGTTCCCCACAGCCCTGCTGACACTAGGGATGGTGGGGGAAAGTGGAATGCTGACTGGCTCCACCTCATACCACTTGTTCAGTCTTGTTGATGCCAGGGTGCAGGTTCATCTCCTTACTGCTTCCTGCTGACATCAGGCCTGTGTGTGTAAGCGTGTGTGTGTGTGTGTGTTTTAAAGTGTAGTAGTGACTAATCCTGCCTCACACAACTTTGTCAAATAAGTTTTTGCTCCTGGATGATGTGGAGGCCCAGCTAGCCCTTGGCCCTGCTGACACTACCTTAAATGGGTGAATCTGAACACCAGTTGCTTCTGGGCATAGAGTATAGAAGAAGAGTATCCCTTTCAGCCTCACCACTAACCCATTAGGGTTATTGGAGCATCCCCCTCCTTCTACAGGGCCTGGCAGATCAGCTTTCTACTTAGCTTCATCTATACTATCCTGGCAGGGGAACTGGAGCACCACCGTGTAAAGGATAGAAGATCAACTGCCTGTTTTGTCCTGCCAACACTACCTGGTAGGGGACTTGGATTGACACTGCCTTCACTTCACTCTGGCTGAGTGGAAGACGGTATGGAAGATTAGCTGCATGCTTTGCCCTACTGAAACTGGAAGGTTCACATGCATGTTTATGTGTGCAGATTTTTCATTGATGTTTGATGGGTATTGCTAAAAAGGTTTCTGTTGATAAGCTACCCTTTTCCCAGTCCTTTGGCTAGCAGGTAAAGGCTTTTCTTGGAGCTTTCTTTCCTCCACGACTGTTGGTGGTACTGGATTAGGGACTTCTGAAGAAGCACCCTGTTATGAAAATATGTGTGACAATAAGAAGACCCAAGGAACTCTTTGCCTTGTCATTCCTTAAGTTCTGTTGTCTTCAGGAAGTCTGCTTTCTCCCCCCCCCCCCATCTTCCGGATACTTCCTTTGTTTGTTGTATTATGTCCAGGAGTTTTTGTTAGAGAGAGGACCAGGGAGGAATGAAGCCACTCCATTTTGGTGGAACTAGGTCTTCCATTGACTCTTATAGTAGTGCAAGTTTGAATTGTGGAGTTTTACTTAAAGCTATTACGCCATGTGAATAAAGTAAGCTTTAAAGAATCAAATTTATAGGAAAATCTTAACTTTGACAATATCATCATAACATAGGATCCTCATTACAAAGCCATTTCTTTGTATCAGGGCTTGACCCATAGCTGTATTACTTTGGGGACAAGGTTTATATAACTGCAGTGCTTATTTTAGAACATCAAATGCTTTCTGTCATATTCTTTAAAGGAAGTACATATTTATATATACAGAGTGAACCTGGAAGATAAGCTGGGTTATAACAGAATGTCACTGTTTTGTTTTATCATCAAAAAGGAGTTACTCTTTAGTTTCCCACGCCAAATATACCAATGCAACAGAACATTCTACTCTTTTTGCAAAATTCCATCCCCAGATTCTTAAAACCCTTAAAATGGGTGATTCAGAAGTTTTTAGAAGGAAGAGAAGTGGTGCATACAGATATTTCACTATGAATTTCAATTGAATAGGCAAGTGAAAACTTAGTAGGGAGGAAGTCTCAGTCCACTCTAGGCAGAGGATAACTAATTTTTGCAATGTACTTGTTAAAAATTCTACAATTTTAAAATGAGAGGGTTTTTATAATTCATTCTAGCTCTAAAATTTTATGATTTTTGGTTTTTTTTGTTCTTTTGAACTTGTTGGAGTGCAGCTTGTTGGAATGCAAGTTCATTTGCATTTTATATAATTACTGATAATGTAGGATTTACATCTGCCATTTTACTACTTGTTTTCTATATGTCTTCCATTGTTTTATTATCTTCTGCCATTTCTACTCTTTTTATGTGTGTGAGATATTTTTCAGTGTACCATCCTACCTTTTTCATTAATTTATCATATATTATTCTTTTAGTGGTTGCCCTGGGACCTAACAACCAGTTCTGATACTTAATTTGTATACTTAATTTCAATGTATACAAAGACTTTGCTCCTATATAGCTCCATTTCCTCTCCCTTTGTGTTGTTATTGCCATGTTACGTCTTTATACATTGTCCCATCAACACAGATATGTAACTATTGGTTTATCGAATGTCTTAAATCACATAGGAGAAAATAAATTTAACAAACCGAAAATGCATTTTGTATTTACCTGTAAATACTAGTAAAGTTACCTTTACTAGTACTCTTTATTTTTTTCTTGTGTATTTGAGTTATTGGCTAGAGTTTTTTAATTTCCACATAAATGACTACCTTTTGTATTACTTGCAGTTTAGGTCTGCTAGTGACAAATTTAGTTTTTATTTATTTGATAATATCTTAATTTCTCCACATTTATGGATCGTTTTGCTGGATATAGAATTCTTGGTTGACCATCTCTTTTTTTTCAACACTTTTAACATCCCATTACCTTCTGGCCTCCATGGTGTGTGATGAAGAAATCAGGTATTATTTTATTGAGGATCCTTTCTTTGTACATGATGAGTCACTTCTTTCTTGTTGCTTTTAAAATTCTTTGTCTTTTTACAGTTTGAATATAATACTTCAGTGTAGGTCTGTTTGAGCTTAATTTATTTGTAGTTCATTCAGTTTTTTGGATGAGACACATTTTAAAAATTAAATTTTAAAAATTTTCAGCCATTATTTCTGTAAGTGTTCTTTTCTCAACTCTCTTGTGACTGCTGATTTGAAATTTTTGGTACCTTTCATGATATCCCACACGTCTCTGAGGCTCTGTTCATTTTTAATTTTTTTCTTTTTCTGTTTCTCAATTGGTCTGTCTTCAAGTTCATTGATTCTTTCTGCCTGCTCAGATATGCTGTTGAGCCTCTCTAGTGAATGTTTGAATTCAGTTATTGTACTTTCTATTTGGTATTTTAAATATATATGTAAGTTCTCTCTGTTTATTGATGGAGTCGGCCCTCTGTATCCACAGGTTTAGATTTCGCATCCAGGTGGTGACGTGTGTACTATGTAGTTAGGCCTATGATGCTTGCATCTGTACTGAACATGTACAAATTTTTATTGTTGTCATTTGTCCCTAAACAATACAGTATAAATACTATTAAATAACATTTGCATTGTATTATGTATTTTAAGTATCCTAGAGATGATCTAAAGTGAGAGGATGTGTGTAGGTTATATGTAAATACTATGACATTTTATATTAGAATCTTGAGCATCTGTGGATTTTAATATGGGGGTGGGGGTTCTGGAACCAATCCCTTGCAGGATGACTGTATTCGTATTTTTTTTTTTATATATATAATGTCCTTATACTTTGGTTTGTTAGGCATGGCTTCCTTTAATTCTTTGAATATATTTATAATAGCTGATTTACAGTTTTGTCTGGTAAGCCTGAGATTCCTCTGGGACAATTTCTACTCATTGCTTTTTGTTCCTTGACCATTCTTGGTTTGCATATCTCAAAAATTTGGTTGGAAACTGGACATTTAAATAAAATGTAGCAACTTTGGAAAACAGACTATTCCTTCTGTAGCATTAGTGTTTGTTACTATTCTTTGTAGTAGCTTCTTTGTTTACAGTAAGTTTTCTGAACTAATTTTGTAAGTCTGTATTCTTTGTCTTGTATTGCCACTGTTTATTTTAGTGTTTAGCTAGCTCACTATTAGACAAAGATTATCTCAACTGTCTGGAACTAGTCAGTCTTTGCTAAGGGTGCTCCGTGTGCAGGCAGTTGACAGTTCTGCCATAGTCTTCACTTTCATGATTGTGCATAGGTGTCATGGTCAGAAACTAGGGACTTCTCAGGTCTTTCCTGGATGTGTACATAGCCTACATCTCTGCTTGGCCTTTTTAATTATTAGGTTTTTCATATTTGTTGGATCTTTTCAAAGCTGTTATGGACATCTCATTACCCTACCTTTTCATTTAAGGTTTTTGGTTATCCTATTGTTTGCCCTAATTGTTACCCTCTGCTTCAGCAAGTTGTGAAGTAAAACAATTTTCTGGAATGATATTTTGCACAAATATCCCTGGTGTAAAGGCTTTTTGCACTGGGCAAGCTCTCCCAAATCAGGGTAAAAACAGATAGCTATGCAAGTGGGATCTTCCAGGAAACCATCAGACAGGTCAGATAATTATGAATTTTCTGGGAATATGAGGTTTTAGAGGAGAGCTTCAGTCTCCTCTGCTTGTTTTTCAGGCTATTGGTTTGTACTGCAAATCCATGTTGTTAGTTTTCAAGTCTACTTACTATGGAGCTAGCTGGGGCGGCTGGGACTATGGCAAGTTAAAAAGCCATAAAACTCTAGGGTTTTGGGGGGGGTTGATTTTAATTTTATTTTGTATTTTTACTTTATCTTAAATACATTTAACTTTAAACTTTTTGTTTACTATACTTAAATGTCACCATTAAATATTTTGGGCTATGTCATTTTGAAATTTAGTGATGGACTGATGGCTTTAAAAAATGTGATAGGTATTGAAGAGTATATTAAGAGAATCTAGGAAGTGTTAAAATTTGTTTATACCCATTTAATGGCTCAACTCAACTAGGGTCATATAGACATAAAAATTGCAATCGCGAGGAAAAACCCATTTAGGAGCAAACTGAGGTCCTTATTTCCTGACAGACTACCCCCTGGCTTTTCAAATACAAAAACCAATTGGACAAAATCCTTATCAGGAGAAAACAGTAGCAACAGGATAGAGGAAATTATTTGTAAGTGCCAATCTGGATGGTGGCGGCTAGTCAAGTGTGAAAGGAGCAGGACTGGCTGGAGGCTGGAAACCCTAGCTGCAGCGCATGCTCAGGACCCAGGATGGAACAGCGGCCTCAGGAAGGCAAATGGTTAGTGCACTGAAAAGCCCTCGTTTTCCAAAACATTTCCTAGGATGCTTTTCTGAAACAGTGAAAACTCTCTTGTTAACCATGATTTACCTGTTTTTCTTGAGAAGACCTTTCCCAGATTGCTATGAGCTTTTGGTTAGTTTCTAGAGTTATCAAAAAGTTGATTATGACAATATTTGCCAGTTTTCTCATTATGGAAGAATTATTGGAGATCCTTACTCTTAATTGTTTTCTCTGATGTCACTCTGAGTTCTTTTTTAAAGATAAAATTAGGATTTTGTGCAAATCTTTTAGTTCTTATTCAGAACAAGTTATGTCATCTATTTTAAATGTTTTATGTGGAAAATTTTGGTTCTCAAAAATGATAGCATAATTACATTGCTTGATCATGCACTACATACATTAATGGTGTTAAAATAACAATACCCATATTACCATGAACTATGAGGTTACTCATCGTAGCTGAGAATTTTTTGTAGTTATTGTTGTCTTAGGATATATCCCACTGGGAATGTTTGGTCAAATAACTGTTTTAAAATTACTTGAAATAATTATTCTCTGTCTGGTTATGTTATCCACTGGCTACATAGTTTTATTTGTTTTATTATGCTTTTGGCATTTTATTGATTGCTTTTTAACTTGTAATTTTTGCAAAATATTTACATTGTTTTAAAATAAAATTACCATCATATTTCTCCCTGACTATTTTTAAATTCTAAGTGTACTATTTTTTGTTTTAAAAATTAGAGACAAATACATGTATGCACACACTCATCTGTATCAGTACAGTGGCTGGCCTTTTTTTTTTTTTTTTTGCCATTTGCTTTGCGTGGGTATTTTAGTACTGTTAACACGTCTAGCTTTTGGTCTGTTCAGAGAATCTTTCTCTGTATTCCCCTCAATGATAACTTTGTACTCAAAAACCTTTGATTTTTTTTTTTTCTTGTTAACTGGACTGGCATCTGATGTTCCTCAACATTTGGGCCCCCATAAAACTTCAGATTCTATATATTTCCTCTTCATTTTTTCATTCTCATTTTTATTTAAAGACTTGCTTCAAATGGTTCCCTTTTCCTTTTTATGAAGCTTTCTCTTATCCTATAGAGGTAGAACCAATTGCTCTTTGTGCTCCCAGAATATTTTTTCTCTTTAAATTTAATACACCTTTTTTTTTGTTAGAGATAACTTTATTGATATAATTCACATAAAGATATAGAGTTCTAGTATACGAAGTAAAAGAATACTTCCATGCCCTCCAAAGCATCCCTTTTCAGTTCCTTTAGTTCTTTCTTTTGAAATTTATTAACTATATTTCATATTGCTAATGGTGGTATTTTATTATTTTAAAAAATTTTAGACTTTATTTTTTACAGTGGGAGATAACCTCCCACCTGGCTGCGTTATTTGCTCCCATATATCCCTCCTCCCCCATAGTGTTATGCTTTTGGATTAAATCTATGTTTAGATTATGAAGACTATATAAACAAGTGCTGTTTACTATGATTACTTTTCCCTTATATTTAGAAATTTTTTTTTTTCTTAAAGGAGTTAATTGACTTTTTTCAGTGTCTCTCTCATGTTAGTGGCTATGGTATGGTCAAACATATCAGGTAACTGATCAGTTTTTTTTTTTTTAATAGTCATGTTCTTCAAAGATTGCTGTGACTTTGTAGGCTGCTAGGCTTATTGGACAGCTGGGATCCTAGGGCTGCAAGAAGCATAAGCTTAGTAGCTAGTGCTTTGGTAGCCAAAATGGAGAAGTGGACTTCGTTGCCATTCCTCACCTTGATCTGTGCTTGGTGTTTCTGTTTCTATCCAGCATCTTTAGAGTTAAGAGTTTGATCTTTAGCTGGTATGGCTAGAATTAAGTGTTTGGTTTTTAGCTGGTATGGGGGAGGAAATAATAGAGGTGGGACAGTTCCCTGGTAGCCTGTTTTAGAACAGATACAGAAGTTTCACTAGTTCTCTTTTAATTTTTCCATAATCTTCTTTTTTTCAACTCCTACCTGCAGTTATTAGGCCTTTCTAGGATTCTACTGCTTGAATGGGCTTCTGACTTGTTGGCTAAAACCTAAGACACTAGCATTTCATCTGCTTGTGTTTCAGATTTTTATTCACCTACTTTGTCTAACTCTTCTCTCCCTTTGTGGTCTGGTTTCTTACTCTATAACAAACCGTACCAAAACCACTATTTTATTAGGTTCACAAGATCTGTGTTTCAGAAATTTGCATAGAGTACTGCAAGAATGTCTTCTTTTTTTTCTTTTTGGGACCTGAGCTACGATGACTCATAGCAGAGGGAGACTCAGACAGCTGAGGCTCCAGGATCTACTTTCAAGATGGCTTCTTGATCAAATGTGTGGCTCCTCGGCAGGATGACTAGAAGGATGGGCTCAGCTGCAGCCTACTTGTGGCCTTCCCAGTATGGTTTCCTTAGGGTAGTTGGACTTGTTTTGGCAACTCAGGGATCCCCGAGAGTATTTAAGAGGATCATGTGGAAGCCGCATGTCCTTTTACGACCTTTTCTCATTAGTCACAGGGTGCCATTTCTGACCTAATCTATTGTTCAAAACAATCACAAAACAACCAGATTCTAGAGGAGGGGTCAGAAACTCCATCTCTTGATGGAAGAGTGGCAAGGTCACACTGCAGAAAAGCATGTGAGATGAGGATATTGTTGTGGCCAGTATTGGAAAGTACAATCTGCCACACTTCTATTTATTCTTAAGAGTGGCTGGCTATCTTTTAATTCCTTCACTCTTATTTCAGAGGTGTTGGGATGGAGCAGAGGTTAAACTCAGCTCTTCAAATTGTCTTGTTAACTAGAAGTCCTGTGTACGATGATTTTTGTTTTTAAGTAAATCTTGTTTCATTGAAGTATAACATGAATACAGTTGAGTTCACATATCATAAGTGTGCTGGCAGTTTAGTGAATTATCACAAAGTGAATACATTTTGTAAATGCCACCCTAAATCAGGAAATGGAACAGTAGTAGCATTCCTGAAGCACCTCATGCCCATTTCTAGTTATTATTTCTACCCTCCTCCCTAAAGGAGGGTAGAAATAATATGAATGAATCTTGTTTCAATGAAACAAGATTTACTTATTTTTGAATTTTACATAATGGAATCTTATAATATGTACTCTTGTATCTGGTTACTGTTGCTCAACAACACTTGAGATTCATCCATGTGTTGCAAGCAAGCACAACATCATTCAGTTTTATTGTTGAATAGTATTCTAACATAAATATGTATGAATTTACTTACTCATTGTGCTGCTTATGTCTCCCATAATGGTTAAAACTCTCTGGATTTTCAGTCTCATTTGTTTACTTGTATGATTGTCCCTTTAATAGCTTTCATTGCCTTTGCTTGTTACCCTTTAATTCTTCTCTTCCCTCCATGATTATTATTTTTATTATATTATTTCCCCTGTCTGAAGGACCTTTATCCATCATTCTTTCTGGAATATACAGTGAGACAAGAAGTTAAGCCAAAAGGAAAGGTCTCTAAGCCAAAACATATCTCTCATAGTTCATGTACTGGTTTATCCATTTTTAGTTCAGATTACTCTTAAGGTTGACTGCTTATTTACTTTTCTGTCCTACAGAAGGTTAGAAGTAAATTAGAAGTTGCCAATTGCTAGCATACTTAGGTCAGATAGTGTAGTAGTAGAATTAAGTGACCATGTAAAAAGAATAAAGGAGATAAAAGCATAGCAATTTGAGGCTTAGTTTAGGGTGAATTCCTGATGGTCTTGTTTTATTAAAATAGCAACCAAAGAAATGGTTTACTGGTGTTTTCTATATTGTTTAAGAGGATGGGGAAGTCTTAGAGAGAGAGTACAGTATCCATGATAGCTTAAAAATGTAGCTATAGTGGAAGTTTTCAGTTGTCATTAAACCTGTCCAAATGGACCATCTCACTCTCTAATATGTTTTTCCGAATCTTTTTTTTTTCTGTTATGATAATGGGAAGAAATGTGTTTTACATTGTGATTCACTATGCAACATACATATTTTTTATACGTGGGAAATTTCTTTTCCATAACTCTGGGAAAACACTGCTTCACAATGCTCAGGTTCTCTGTTCAGTTGGAATGATCTAGAATTGCATATTAGTGAAGTCTAAATGAGCTACTGAACAGAGAAGGCTGAGGAAGACATTTGTGGAAAAAGACTGTTGGGAAGAATATTTACACTAGCTTCAAAAGAAACCTGAGAGAGAAGCAGCTTCTTATTTTTCTTTTAAAATAGGTACTAAAATTTCAACAGCAGTTTTTTTTATAATAGCTTTTGTCTACCTCAGATTGTCACCCTGTCTCCCCATCCCTGCATATTGTAACTTTCTACTTTCAGGAGGTGAATTGATGCATGATTATGGTTAAGAATAAGTATACCATATAGTTTACTCAAACCTTGCAGCATTATTATTTGCCCTCATTGTTTTTTAAAGTAAGCCTTTTTAACACCTCTAAGACTTAGTTTCCTTATCTGTAAAATAGGAATGATTGTACTTACATCCTGGATTTGTATGAATTGGATGAGGTAATGCATATAAAGTGTACAGGGTTTAGAAGTCAGTGTTGTTAATAATAATTAACAATCCTAATCTGCTTGGTGAACAAGAATAGGATATATCAAAATGATATCTGGCATATGTAAATTCAGAAGTTTTTTATGTCCCAGATAAAATTTTTTTGGCTGATAAAGGAAGAGATTCCAGGAACAGCAAAGCACTATGTCAAGAGTAAATTGTGAGAAAGGTATTATTTGGGGGAATAGGCCCAAAGGAGTAAGTAGTACTTCTGATGATTGTGGGTTCTAGGTATACTTTAAAATGTTTATTTTTCTTATCTTTCCCCATCCTAGCTCGCAGATTTTGATACTCACTAGCTGTAATACCGAAAATAGATTACTTAACTACTACCGAAAGTTTGTGATTTACTTTTAGAAAAAGGTCAGACACAATTCAGGGTTTTCTCTATTGATAACATCACTTATTTGCATTTTGTATTCTTTCTTGAGTGGTTGGAAAAAAGTGAGTGGCATTAGTAAAGCTAGCCTAGAATCCAGCATAATACTGAATACTCCGTGAGAGTATGAATTGACAGCATACTGTGGCCAAAAGAGTTGTCGAGCTACTGGCTTACATTCTCGTATTAATTTTTGACCCATAATAGTAAACCTTGTTAAGATGTTTCTTTGTCCTACTACATGCTCTGTTGACAGAAGCATCTGCAGTTTGCCAGACTTCTCCGGAAATCAGACAACACTTTATTTATTTATTTTTTTTGGCGCGGCAACCCTTGGTTGACCTCACAGATTGCAAGGACCTTGTCATTTTCCAATCCCTTATTTATTATTTTTAAAATTTTTTACGCCTACAGCACCTTGTCTTTCTAGTTGGTCTCCCATCCAAGTACTAACCAGGCCCGATCCTGCTTAGCTCTTCTGAGATCATAAGGGATTGGGCTTGTTCAGGGTGGCATAGCTGTAGACTCAGACAACACTTTAGTATATAGTTCCAAATTGTGGATGCTTCTTAGGCATTGAACATACTTACCTCTGAGTCATTTGCTCAGTATAAACATTCTGAACATGGTGGTGATAGGGTGCATACATAAAAAAAATTATTTACCTTAACCATCTCTTTTATATTACTGGTCATGAGTTTATGTTGCCACTTTTCTTTAAACAACAGAGGGAAGGGCAGAAACTAGTTTTGGAAAATGTTAGCACTGTATCTAAAAATGATATGCCTCTGTTCCAGTGAAAGAAAAAGTGATTTTTCTCTAATTCTGAGACACAGCCCAGTTTCATTGCTTGTGTCCATCACCCTCTGGTATTCTACAGTGTTGTTGGAGATAAGAAATGTTATCTGCTGTCATGAAAATATTGTTTTCCTAGCAGAGAGGGTTTTGTTATATTTTTGATGCCTGTATCCCTGAAAAAAAGGGCTGGAGAATTTTTCTTAAACATACATTTAATGTTCATTGTGGACCAGGCAGACTAGAAATACAAAGTACTCTGTTCTCTGTGGAGAGCAACACTTGTGCTCTTACGACTATACCATGATGTGTGCTACAATACAGGTACTGTAAGTTGAATATGGGTTTCCATAGTAACGTTTGAGGGGAGAAAATAAGAGGTAAAGTATCTGTATCAATTCCCTGAACTTTCTTTTTGAATTAAAAATTTTCCCTCAATCTTTTGGCTGCCTTTATGTTAAAAAAAAGAAGATGAAAAATATAAAGGAAAATAAAATTTTTCTTTTTAGCGTATATTTCCTTAGATTGTCCCCCTCTCTGAGTACTTTATACTTTAGTAGTACACCATTCTTTCTCCATCCTGACATGTCTATTTCTGTTTTTAAATTTTGTCTTCCCTTCTTGGTTGCTTTTTCTGTGATGACAGTGTATATCTGGTTTACTTTTGAATCTGGTTACCTACCTAACTAACCCAGTGCCTGCCACATAATAGGTACCCAGTAAGGAATCATATTACTTCTAACTTGTATTTGAATAACATTTTAAATCTTTAAAGCAGTTTGACTCCCCATTTGGCCAGGTATTTAGAGTTTGCATTGCACTATATGGTTTTCTATCATATTTATGATGGCATGTTAGAATGATCTTTTAAACGCCCCTATTCCCCAACACACACATACCTTGAGAGCATGGATTTTGTATTCCTTTCCCTATTTCCACAGTCTGTCATAATGTCTGATAAGTTGTATCTGTGTAGTCAGTGTTCAGAAGTAGGTTAAGTCCTTTTAAAAAATGATGACAAAATTGTTATATTTTAGTCTATTTCTGAAGCTAACTGTTTCTGTCATTTGACCTTTTCTGTCCAGAAGGAAAAGAAAGCATATTGGTAATGTGGGTAGGTTTTATTCATCTTACACTTGCTTATGTGAGATAGGCATAAGAAATAGTATTCTTACTTTACACAGGCGGAAACTGCGACCCAGAGGGTTTTAAGTAGCTTCGTTAAGATCCCATAGTTATCAAATAGTGAACCTGGGACTTAAACTCATGCTTGTTAAGTATACTTGAGTTTTATTTTTAATATGAGTTTAAGAATTTTTTAGTTTAGTTAATGTCTAGGTAAATCAAAATTTTATGTTCTAGCAATGTTTAAAATTTAAGTTTGCCTTTAAAGTTAAATGTTTAAATATTAGAAATATTGAAGTATGAAGTAGTATCTGTATTAGTGTGCCTTTGGGCAACCTAAAGTAAACTGGATGTACTCTTGAGTGAATGTAATAGCTTTTCATGCCAGGGTAAATGTAATGCAGAAAAAAATTCTGGCAAATTATTGGCTTGGTTTATTTTTATTAAAATGTTACTTAAATTTGTTCAAACATCCCTGAGTAGATTCCTTATACATATCTTTGTTGCAACTAGAAAACATCTTATAGTTATAAATAACCAAACTAAAGCCAATACAAAAATTAACAGTAATGCATTAGTGGATGTTATTTTTTCAAAGTGAATCACTTGATATTAGGGTTATCACATTTCAACTTCTTTTGACATGCCTGTACTACTGTGTACTGCTTGACTTCATTCTCCTACAGTTTTTGTTTATTGGAACTTGTGTGAAACCCTGTTGTATTTTGTACATTGTTTCTTTGTTTTTCACTTTTGGGGATTGAAGAATTTCCTATTAAAAGTAGCTTTGCTTGGCATCAGCGTAGTTGTGAAGGTAAATGTGGGAGTTAGCATTGTATGTCAGTATTTGGACTTGGGTCATCAATATAAGTGAGAGTGTTTCATCAGACATTTCTAAATTATAGAAATTAAAAGATGCAATTAAAAATCTTCAGTAAGGATGTCTAGGACCCCAGAGAATACATATGGACCCCAGTTTGAAAGACACTGTTTTATACAATACTATATCAGTCAAATCTCATTTTGTGTTAGTATAACCCTGCAGTTTTTGTACTTGAAGAATTATCAGTTTAAGCTGATGAGCTAAGTCATTTAAAAAGAAATCAACAGTTGAAAGATATCTCAGAATCCTGAGTTAGCCAGTTAAGCTTTACATACTAGGAGAAAGGCAGTATATTTAGGTAGAGGTGGCAATTTACAATGATTTAAGGTTCATGATCTGAGCCATAATGTAACTTTTATAAATGTTAGAGAGGTATGTCACGAACAGTACAGTATGCTGTGATATCATAAAAAGGGGAAATTACTTTGGGCAGGGAGAATTGAAGTTTTCCGAGGGGTAGTATAATTTTTTTCTTTAATAGACTTTATTTTTTAGAACAGTTTTAGATTTACAGAAAAGTTGAGAAGATAGTACAGAGAGTTCCTACACTCAGTTTCTCTTATTAATATCTTAAATTAGTATAATGTTTTTTCCTATTAATGAACCAATATTGATACGTTATTAGCTAAATTCCATAGTTTATTTTGGTTTTCTTAGTTTTTATGCCATGTCCCTTTCTGGTTCCAGGATCCCATCCAGGATACTACCTTATATTTAGTTGTCATGTCCCTAGGCTCCTCTTAGCTGTGACGTTTTCTCAGACTTCCTTTGTTTTTGATGACTTTAGTTTTGAAGATTATTGGTAAGGTATATTGTAGGTTGTACCTCTATTGATATATGTCTCATGCTTTTCTCATGATTAGATTGAGGTTATGTTTTTTTTGGAGGAAGATCACAGAAATAATGTAGCATTTGCATCACAGCATATGAAAGATGCCCCCACCCCCACTTTTGAGGGTCGAGTATAAATTATTTGGAATTCTTCTGCATGGGAGATATGTCTTCTATATTAAAGCACTACTTTAGCTTCATTCCGCAGATTTTGGTATTTTATATTTTCATTTACAGTCATTTAAAATACTGTAAAATTTGTCCTTTGATTTTTGTTTTGACTGATGGGTTTTTAAAGAAATGTGTTAGGGGATTAGTATATATAGAGGATTTCCCAAATATTGATTTAATTTTTTTGATCAGGATATATTTTGTATGATTTGAATACTTTCAAAGATTTTAAAAGTTGCTTTATGGTCTAGAATGTGGTCTATGTTGCTGAGCGTTTTCTGTGTTCTTGAAAAAGGATGTCTGTTCTTTGGCATAAATGTCAATTAGGTCAATTTGGTTGATTGCATTCCTCAAGTCTTTTCTACCTTATTGTAAGTCTACTGCTATCAGTCATTGAAAGGGAGTTGTTGAAATCTTTCACTATAACTGTAGTCTTTTTTTGTCTTTTTCCTTTTAGTTATGTCGTTTTTAGTTAATATATTTTGAAGTTCTCTTATTAAGTGGATAAATGCCTAGGATTTTTATAACTTCCTGATGGGGTGATCCTTTTGTTGTTATAAAATAAATGACCCTCTCTTTATTCCTGACCTCATAGTTTTTGCTCTGAAATCCACTTTGATTTTAATATTATTTCTTTAGTTTTCTTTTGATTAGTGTTAGCTTGGTATATTGTTTTCTATCTTGTGGTTTTTAACCTATTTGTATGTTTATATTTAAAGATAGTTTCTTATAGGTAGCATATAGTTGGGTCTTGCTTTTTATACCTGATAATCTCTGCCTTTTTCTTTTTACTTTTTTCCTAGAACTCATCATTTTGAAATAATTACAGTTTTATAGGAAGTTATAAAGAAATATACAGGGAGGTCCTGTGTATCTGTCCACCCAACTTCCTCCAGTGTTAATATCTTGCTGAAATATATATATATATAGTACAAGATCAAGGCCAGGAAATTGACAATGGTATAATCACAGAGCTTATTCAGATTTCACCAGATACACACACACACACACACACACACACACACTCAATTTTGTGTGTGTGTGTGCATGCATAACTTTGCAGTTTAATTATGTAACTTCATGTAACCACAACCACAATCAAGATAATGCCACAATCACAAGACTGATTCCCTTGTGCTGTCTTTATAGCTATACTTCTCCCTCCTCCATCCCTGACTCCTGGGAATCAATTATCTGTTCACCACCTCTGTAATATATCATGAATATTTTATAAATGGAATCATGTGGTATGCGTCCGTCTGTGATTGGCATAATTCCTTTGTGGTTCATCCAAATAATTGTGTATATCAGTCGTCTGTTCCTTTTTATTCTCAGTAGTATTTCATGGTATGGATATACCACAATTTGTTTAACCGTTCACCCATTGAAGGACATTGGTAAATTTTCCAGGTTTTTGGCTATATAAAACTGTTCTTAACACTTGCATGCACATTTCTGCATGGAAATAAAGTTTCCATTTCTCTGAGATGAATATCTAAGAGTATGAGTTGTATGGTAAGTCCAATTTTAGATTTTAAGGGAACTGTCAAACTGTTTTCCAGAGTGTCTGTGCCATTTTACATTCTCACCAACAATGTATGAGTGATTAGTTTCTCTGCAAATTCTCCAGCATGTGGTATTATCACTATTTTTTTTTCGTCATTCTGGTAGTTATATACTCACTTTGTGTTTAGTTTGCATTTGTCTCAGCGAATGAAGTTGACTATCTTTTTATGTGCTCATTTGCCATTTGTATAACCTCTTTCGTAGAAGGTCTGTGTCCTTCATTCATTTTCTAATGTTTTTTAAATGTTGAATTTTGTAAGTTCTTTGTATATTCTAGATGTGAATCCACTGCTGCAGGTGGATCAGATCATCTGTATGCTGGTTGTGGAGCAGTTGGGTTGGCCTTGTGCTTTACTGTTGCCTCTGGGGATGAGTAAAGTCCCCCACCAGTGTATGGTTGGGAGGGTGGGGAGGAAGGAGGGACCTGGAACAGTTTGGGGCTTTCTAGCTCTGCTGCTAAGGGCAGATTAGCTTGCATGCTTGTGTGCTGGTAGTGATATTTTTCATTCATTTCCTCCTTTCCTTTCCATGGCTGTTGGTTCTGGGTTGCTAGTCTTTCTAACGCCCAGTTCAGGGCATACGGGTGATAAAAAGAAAACCCAGGGAACTCTGACTATGTGTCCTTTCCTCAACTCCTGGGGTCACTGGCCAGTTTGCCATCTTCTTTGAAGCTTTCAGAGTTTTTATTAATGCTTATTGAATAATTTTTCAGGTATTTGCTTATAGTGGAGAAGCCCATGTTTAGAGAAATTTGATGAGTATTTTCTACTTGCCCTCCAGTATCAGTCCAATTTGTTCTCCTACCAGCTAGCTGCGAGTGGCTGCTTTACCACTTCTACCAAATTAGTTATTTCTTCCCAAACTAATAAATTTATAGTCAGTCTAGAATAGTGATTAAGCATGTAGACTTTGGAGGCAGGCTGTTTTCTAATCCTGACTTTGTCTTTTACTAGCAATTTGACCTTGGACAAATCATTGTGTCTCAGTTTACCTATCTGTAAAATGGAAGAGCAATGGTACCTTGGTCAGGGGCTGTTGTAATTAAATGGGTTAAAACACATAGTGTCTAGCCCATGATAGATGTTATGTAAATATTAATCTTATCGCATATTGAACCTCACAAATGGGGCTGCCCCTCCATGTACTCGCCATTAATGTTTTTTTTTTCCTATGACTTGCTATTAACCTTTTCTTTACATTTTAGCAAAGTAGTACATGCATATAATTTAAGTTAAAGGAAAGCTTATAAAAACAATATCCCTTAGCCCCCTTTTCCCACTTTTCTCTCCCAAGTTTTACTTCTTTATGCTGATGATAATTCCATGTTTGTAAATAATATGCTTGTATTACATCTTACAGATTTTTTTTCCAATTTTAAGCATTTTTGATTGACTTTCTACTTTGGAAAGTTAAGATTTGGCTTTCTTTTTTCCCCACTGTCCTACTGTACTCTTTATACTTGTATCCTTAATCTCAGTGTCTAGCATTTTCCTTGTTGATGTGTAAAACTCTAGTTATAGGGCTTAGCCATATAATTATTTTTTTCTGTAACACTTGCTTTCTACTGAATTTAATAATTTTCTTTTTGTTTGATTATTTTTCTTTGTATTTATCACTAATTTGGATTCACCCCCTAATTCTTCACCAGTAGTCTAAATTGCTTCTCAGGATATTAAGAAGCATAGAGAACTTGGTCAATTTTTATTTTCCTAAAGAAACCTCTTCCATAAGCCTTCTAACTTGTTCCAGTCTGGACTGTTGTTTTCCAAAGCATATATTAACATTACTTTATAGGAAAAAGCTCCTTCAGTACGTACCGTCTTGCAGCTTTCTTGTATTTGAAAATGACTGTTTGGTACCTCAAGTATAGTTGTACTGCAATTTATTTAATTCCACATTGACAAAGATTTGTGTTTCCAGTTTTGTACAGCGGCACATTAAGTATTGCAATAAACATATTTGTGTTTTTACACAGTTTTGCATAGAATAAATAGAGTTGGAAAATTGCTGGGTCAAGTGGAAAAAGCATTTAAAATGTCTTAGAGAAAGATTGTCTACATTTTCACTGAAATGTCTTCAGTGTCTTTCCTTATAGTATAAGACCATACTGAGTTTAAATTTTTCCAATCTTACTGGTGAAGGAGCAGTATTTCATAGTTTTAACTGTTTATTTCATTATTAATGAGATTAAGTATATTTCTCCTACATTTATTGATAAGCCACGAAGCATGCCAATAAGTTTAATTAAAGTACATTGTATAATCTATTAATTCTGGATAATTTCCTACCCTAAATCTTTCCTGCTGCTCTATTTTCTTTTATTGTTTGGCTTGGGAGAAGTATTGGAGCCCCTGTGTTGGAGCTCTGTATCTTGGATGCCTTCTTTCTCTGTTCCTCTGCCTTCTTGATTAAGAGTTTCTCTGGTATAGAATATTATGTCGGAAATAATTTTCCTTGTATTTTGAAATCATTGTTTCTTTGCCTTCTAGCTTTCTGTGTTTGCGGTGAGCCATTTTGTATACAGTCCGATATTTAAAAACTTTTTAATCTTCCACAACTTTTGGTATTGTCTTTCTAACTTGGTATTATGAAACTCATGGTGATGGCCTTGTTCTGTCTGAAAACTTGTGTCCCTAGGTGTGGAAACTGTATGTCAATTTAGGCAGTTTATTATTTGATGTCACCTTCATAGAAAAAAGATCAGTTTCTTCCCATTCTTAAATTTGTCTCTTTGGTGAAATTACTAAGATAGCCTAAGTCAATTAAGGAATCTCTGATGATTTTGAATGACAACCCTGCCATGTGACTTGGGGGTAGATATATGAATGGAATTAGTTTCCAGCCAGAGAGAGAAGCGATAGAGCTATCCATGTTGTTGTTGGTGGAGTGATATGGAACAACTGATTTTGTATGTATATTAGCATTCTACAAGAGAATAGGTCCTATACAGTGAGTCAGGAAAAAAGAATCATTTTGGCATAGATCTTATAAACCAAACATTGAAGAAAAAATGATTCATGATGCTTATTAAAAATGGTAAGGCAGACTTTATTCAATGGGACTGTCAAGGTAGATATAGGGACTACTGCAGTGGAGGAGAGAGATTGGATTCAACTTTGAATACAGCATGGTTAAATGGGACTTTCTAGCCAAGGATCAGGCTGGGAGTCAGTTGCTGAAGGCGGGCCAGGGTGATCTGACATCTCTAGATGACAGAGGATGGGGGATTCCGTCTAAACAGATTTAGCAGGATTCTTATTAATATTGGGCAATGCAGAGACAAACAGCAGTCCAAATGCTGGGATTTTTTATTGGAATTGCATAAAATCTATACATTAATTAGATTTTCAGTGCTGTTGGGTTTCCCCATTCATGAACATGGTATCTCTGACTTTATTTGGGTCTTTGACTTTTTCATCAGTGTTTTGTAGTTTTAGCATATGGATTCTACTGAAATACTTTGTTAGAATTAATACCTATATATTTAATATTTTTGGAGCTATTATTAATGCTATTCTAAAAATTTTATTTCTCATTATTCATTGTTAGTACATAGAAATACAATTTATTTTTTGTATGTTGATGTGGTATCCTGTGACCTTACTGAACTTGCTTATTAGTTAGAGGAGGTTTTTGTTTTTCTTCCCATGGTAGATATTTTAGGTCAATTGTGTTTTAAGGAGACATTTAAAAAGTAAGAAAAATATCTTGTATAATTACCTGTGTAGTTTCCATTTATGGTGGTCTTTGTTCTGTGTTCTGCATCAAGATTTCATCTGGTATGATTATCCTTTTGCTGTAGATTTTTAAAAACATTTCTTAGACTGTAGGTCTGCTGATGTTGAATTCTTTCAGCTTTCATATATCTGGAAAAGTGTACTTTCACCTTTTTCAAAAAGTATTTTTGCTGAGTACAGAATTGCAGGTTGACAAATTTATTTTCCTTTCAGAAACTGTAAAGATGTTTCACTTTTTTTTCCCGCTTGCATTGATTCGGGCAAGAAAATTCCCCATACCTGTGCTGCAGCATGAAAAGTCTTTCTAGTCAGTAAGCTTGGGATAATTTATGGCTTATATCCTTTGTTTTCTCTTTCTAAAGGATTACTGTCATGTGTTCCCTGATACCTAACAACTGAAAACCATTGTTTCACACATTTTCTCTGGTTTTCTAGTTATATCATTCAGGAATAAATTTGGTTCATTTTGGCTGGAAGCAGAAGTCCAAAGACTAAAGAATTTTAAATCTCAAAATTCATATAGAATGGAAGATTGAGATGTCAAGAAGTACATCATTCTAGTAAATCAAAAGTATGTCTTTGGAGAAGCTAGATTTAAGGTTTCTCCTGAGACTACTAGTTGGTTGATATTTATTTCAATGTATTTGTAACTATTTCTCCTGAGACTAGTTGGTTGATATTAATTTCAATGTACTTGTAACTATCAAATTGTAAATTTGATGATTTAAAATAGAAATCTGAATATGAGCTTATTAGAGACTTAAATGGTATTTTAGATGGTCATTTTCATATAAAAATATTTTAAATGAATAATGTTAAGGCAGTTTTCTTTTAAATTCATATTATTGGTGAAAATATGCTTTTAGAACTGGTTTTCCGATGAACTTTTTTAAATTAGTGGAACAGATTGTTAAAAGAGTCATTAATAATGGGAGATACTTGAATTTGCTTGATACTTTAACTCTTTAAATTCCTGAGTTAAAAACCTTACAAAGTGTTATTGGAAACATTTATAGTTATGATAGGCTGGAGCAGTATTACCTTCTAGTGGTTTAAGAAACATGAGTCCTTGTGAAGTATCTAAGGAGTGGGTAATGTAACTGTTTTCTTGCTCTTTATTAAATAATCAGCAAATAATTTGATTGTTTTGCTTTATTTCTCACTCTTGAAATTTATAGGTTATAATGGCAGGTCAAATTTTCCTCAGTATGTATGTATGTATGTATGTATGTATGTATGTATGTATGCATGCATGCATGTATGTATATATTTAAAGCGAGGCAACCCTTGGTTGACCTCACAGATTGCAAGGACCTTATCAGTTTACAATACTTTATTTTTTAGTTTTTTTTTTACGCCTATAGCACCTGGTCTTCCTCGGTGGTCTCCCATCCAAGTACTAACCAGGCCTGGCCCTGCTTAGCTTCCAAGATCAGATGGGATCGGGCTTTTTCAGGGTAGCATGACCGTAGACTATTTTTTTAATGGAGTGTTTTCTTACTGATTTTTAGGAGATTCATATATTCTGAATATGAATGCCTTGTCACTGTGTATGTTGCAAGTCTATTTTCCCAGTTTGTGACTTGCCTTTCTACTTACGTGGTCTGAATCAATACAGTCGAATTAATCTATCAAGCTGCTTTTTCATGATTTGCATTTTTTGTCTTAACTTTAAAGAAATCCTGCCCTCTCCTGATGTCAAAGACATTTTACTATACTTTCTTCTAAAAGATTTAGATAGTTTTGCTTTTTACATTTAGATCTTTAATCCATCTGGTATAGTAATCTAAATCCCCCCGCCCCATGTTTTTCCCTTATCTTAGAAATAACTGACCTAATGGCTTACCACCTTTTTTTGGTTAGGATATTGTTTTCCCATTTTGTTATAAGTTTACATACATATTAAGGTGTCTTTCTGAGCTTTTTGTTCTGTTGCTAAATATTTGTATTCATACACCAGTTCTCATTTCTATATCTTTATTATGGTATGTGGTACAGTGACAACTTCCTTTTGGTTATATTTGTGTAGTTTTTTTCTTTAAATCTTTTTAATATATTTTAGATACGTCTAACAAATTGCATAAATCTTGATTTTAAAATCTGTTCACGGTTTTGTAAACCAATTTTACCATTCCATTTGTATTTGCTGAGATTAAAATTTTATTAAACAATATTCATTTTAATGTATTCATGTATTGATCACCATATTTGCTCTGTTTGTTTGTCCTTTCCATGGTTAGTGACTTTTTGAACATGAACAACTTATTTTTTTTGGAGTCATGGTAATTTCTTTAGGCCAGGGATATGATAGTAGTAGTGTGCTTGATTTTGGCCTATACTTTGGATTACTATCAGTTGAGCACTATGTATAGTTTAATTTTTGCCTTAAGTTTATACATTTTCCCTAGGTCAAGTGAATTCAGACTTTTGGCTACAAATTACTCTGGAGATGTTCTTCTCTAATCATTGCCATTATGGGATGTGCAATTTTCTTTGTCCCTCAAGACCAGTTTTAAAATACAGCTAAAAAAATTATTAATATTATATTTTAATTTACACTTAGATCGAAGGTGTAGCTCATTGAGGTCTCAGTGTTGTGGGAAGGTGTCATATTTGATTCTCCTTGCGGGGCCCTGAATGAGGCCTCTAAACCCATCACTAAGTTCACACAAACTTTCAAATGTTCCTCAGTGCAAAAGTTGCTTCAGTACTGTACCTCTGCCTCTCTAAATTCTCATCTATTCCACTCCGCAAGCCCATCCTGTTTCTTGCTAGGTAAACTTTACACTAAGAACCTTGTGTTATTTCCACTGACACTGTGTTTTGTCTGACATTTTGGTTTTCAGTAGAGTGGCTATCCAAGGAGGCCTGAAGTGGAAGTACTTCCCAATTCTTTACAGTTTATGGCATGCATGGAAAAGTAGTAGTTTTTACTAAACTAATTACCAGGATTACTGTCGAAGTCACTTCAGATTGGTGATGGTACATACATACACAAGGGCTCTCAGGCTGAGAGGTTCAGGCTGCTCTGGCGTCATGGCTGTTTTTTATTTTTTTTTGCCTGGCAGCCCCAGAGGCTAATGCTATCTCTTTCTTAGCACTCCAATTACCCATTCTTAGTACATTTGTTGGAAAACTTTGAGTGTAGAATATAAATATCAGAAATAGAGCTGCGTGTGTATGTTAAGTTTTTTTTTTTTAATTCATGGGGAAGTGGGGGGATTACAGATTCTGAATCATGCTAGGCCAGTACAAAATTATACACAGCAAAGAAAAATGGAATTAGGTTCTTTCTTTACATTAGAAGAAAATACTGGTGAATGTTTATCAGGTTAGGGGCTTGGGATTTTCTAATTCTGAACCTAACATATACTGTAAAAGGAAATAGTGGTTGGTTTTGAGAAAATAGGGAACTTTTTATATCAAAAACTCTAAAGAATTCATAGTCAAATGCAAACTTGGAAGAGATATTTTGTAACAATATTTTATATAAAGAGCATCTGACATTATTTAGGGAAAAAAACTTCTCATTATCCATTAGAGAAATGTGCACAATCTTTGAACAGATTGATAGTTCATGAAAGAAGCTATAAATAGCCAATAGATATTTGGGAAAAAGTAAGTAATCAAAGAACTAGAAATGAGCATTGCTGGTGAGATTTATCAGAAGCTTAAATTGTGCTTTCCATTTAATTATAAGGAACTTAAAGAAATATAAGTTGGCCAAATTATATTCATTGGGTAATAATAATAAAAACTTGGTTAACAGATATGCTTTGAGAAACAAATTATGGTTTTTTAACTTTAATAAAATGCTATGTAGTTGTTAATATAGTTCTATATGTTTTGACATGGTAAGCAGTTAATATATCTAAAGAAATTGTTAATAAAAGTGCATACAAAGATTTGTACTGTTTGTATATATGTGTAGAGAAAAGTCTAAAAGTATATTCAGATTGGTTAAAAAGTTATTTTTTTTAAAGCATTGTCTTTGGGGGAGGGGCCTTTACTATGTTGCAGTCTCTTAGTTTTAGGATTGTTCATTTATTTAATAAATCAAAGCAGGTTATTTTCAGTGGAGCTCATGCTCATACATTTGTCTTTTCTCTGTTCCCCAATGAAGTGCTCGCTCCTTCCTTTTTTTTTTTTGTGCATGTATTATTTTAGAAATGTGTGTAAGGCAAATGAATGCATACTTTGCTACCAAAAATATTAATTTGAACTGCATGTATTATAGCATGCATTATAGCAAGCATCTAGGTTATAGCAGTCATTATAGATATAGTTTTTTAACTTCATGAAGATTTGGTGTACAAAATTTTGTCGTAGATGGCTTTCTTTCTATTTGTATATTTTTAGAACTCTGAATTAAATGTGTACAGCTGAAATGACAGGGAGAATGATTGCTTGGGAGATTGTTTCTGTCTACTCTAGATAAATAATAGACCCTGTGCAGTAGAAAACAAATGAGGTAAAAAGCAGGGTGTAATGCCTACTGCTGCTTTACATGGAAGATCACAGGATTACTCTGGGCCTTATTCATAGAAGTCACTCTGTACCTCATACTTCTTAATTCCAAAATTTAAATGTGTTATTTTAAAGATTGTTGAAGACTTAATTTGAATTAAGCTTTATAAATAAGTAAATAATGTACTTGATTATACCCCATATGCACAGTGTTACATTTAGCATGATATAGAAAAAATTATTTGGAAAATACTTACCTGTTTTGACACAACAGCCTTTTTAAAAAATTGATTGTTAGCTGTGGGTGTGTATATGGGCATGTGTGCTAATGTAGATTTCATTAGTCTGGCTGCAAGCATCAACAATAAAGGTTTTAGAGTTAGTAGTAAACTAGCAAAGTGGTTGATACAGTATTGCCTAGTGTGCTTTGTTTTGTTGGAGCTGTATTTGGCTTTTCTTTGGTAAATGTACTAAAGAGAGAAAATAACAACATTAGGTAAACTAAGGAGATAACTTCAGGAGATACAAAGAAGTAGGGTGAAGCCATTTAATGTTTCCCTGATATACATACTGGCCAGAACTTACTATGCCGCACCTACAAGGATGGCTGGGGGGTGTGTGTGGGAGGAATCCCAGTATTCTGTGTAAACAGCCTACTTAAATGTAGGGATTCTATTAACAGGAGAAGAGAAAGGATGTTAGAGATACCTAGATTCTGAAGCAAGGTATAGAACAGTGTTTATATAAGTACGTAAATATTAAAGGTCAAATGGGGATAATTAATGTGCTTGCATCTGTACAAAATAATCATGAATATAGTAGTTTTTTTTTTAACATTTGGTGCTTCTAGGAAAGGTAACTGGGTGGCTGGGGTCAGGATTGGGAATAAGACTTCACTATAGTACTCTTTAGAATTGGGGATGTGTAAGTTTTAACTTTTAAGAAATAAATGCTATTAAAAAGAAAACTATAGAAGTTTGATATATAAATTCACGAATAGATATGTCATTCAGATCTTATCAGTAATACTTAAGCTTATAATTTTAAGTGTGTGTAACTTCCCTTATTTAAAAAATTGTGGTGTATTGCGATTTCAAAACATGGTTTAGACTCAGGTGCTTCCAACCCTTTCAATTTTCTAAGGAGTTTTAATAGCAGTCAGGCATTGCTGAGGGTCTAGAAAGGGGAAGAATTTTGATTTATGAGTAATATTTTGGGAAGGATATCAGTTTTAATGATGTAAACATTTTTAGGATTTTGAGAGAGCAGGTCAGGATGGTATGTTTATTTAGAAAGTTATTCTGGAAATTCAGAGTGAATAAACTAATGGAATTGTCAAGATGCGCTCATATATATATATATATATATATATATATATATATACATGTAGAGATGTTTTTATAATATTACACATTGTAT
The DNA here is from genome assembly GCA_004027375.1 of Macroglossus sobrinus. Lineage (NCBI taxonomy): Eukaryota > Metazoa > Chordata > Mammalia > Chiroptera > Pteropodidae > Macroglossus > Macroglossus sobrinus. The sequence continues at coordinate 175,548 of PVKZ01001370.1, forward strand.
GCTTATATCATAGAATCCCACTCAAGAAATCTTTAAAAAATGTAGCTCAGAATTGTATCCAAAGGAAGATATCTCCTTTCTAACTCGCACTAAAATAGCTTAGTAATTTATGCTTTTAATTCTTTGCATTGATATAAACCAAAGAAAGATGGCCCATTTAATTTTTGGCATTATATTTAAGTTTTCCTCCTTTCTGATTGAACTAAATTAAACTGACTTGTAAGTTATACCCATTTATTGGTCTGATGTCTGGATCTATTCAAAGTACAGTTAATCTTCTCTCTCAACCGACAGCTTTTTAAATATTTGAGCAATAAAGCTACCACATCCTTAATGAGTCTCCTCAGCTAAACTTAAAGTAAGTTTTATGTGATAGTTTTTTCATTCTTCACCAAACTTATAGTCCTCTGTTATCACCACCTGTTAAAATGTGGCACTCAGAACCCATGATGAGAGATCTGGTCAGAGTAGGCTTTGCTGAGCTGATTATTGGTGTTGATTTGTATATTATACTTTATTAATTTGCGTCATGAATTTTTTTTTAGTAGTTACGTTTTATGGATGACATGTTCATCTGTAGTCTAACTCTCTTAATCATTTGTAAGTAGTCAGCTGTTAAACCATCTTGTACGTCTGAATGGCCTTTAGGAAGTATGGTCAGAACTGAATTCTTGTTTTTATTATATTCAACCAAAACTTTTGGTTCATTTAAAACCATTGGTTTGTTTAAAACATCAGTGACTTATACGTTAATGGAAATGATTTAAAATAACTATAAGATTGTTAGCATCCTTTCAGCTCTTAAGAAATGGAAGTTTAGGACAAAGAAGGAGGGTTATTTGAGAACCTAAAATAATAAAGTGTGACACTGCTTTGTCAATTCAAGAAATAGACATTAAGTGCCTATTATGTGATCATGAGTTGAGATATGGCTCCTCCCCTGACAAAACTTATTGGTGAGGGAGACAGGAATCACCTGGGAGCCTGATAGAAAGGAAGGGCTTCAGAAAGAGGAGACACCAAAGTAGGACTGCCTTGAGATTCTGTCTTGGGCCTGTGTGGCAGGCATGAAAAACAATAAAACCATTGGGATATATAAACCTATATTAATTTACCATTTTTATGTCACCCCGCTACTTCAGCTAATAGTTTAAATAAAAAACACTAGTTTAAAAGCTGCCTATGTTTAACAGTTCTAAAATATTAACAAGTGTCATATTTCAGCTAGGAACTGACCAAGTTCATTTTAAAAGACTTTAATGCTTAACTTTAAACAATAAATTAGTTACATGCCTGTGCTCATGAGCTCTAAACTTTATCAAAGTTTAGAAATAGAAGCTAATGATAATATTATTGTTCTGAGATAACAGATTTTCCAAATAATAAAAATAAAGCAGATACCAAGTACAAATTATATTGAAAGTTGTGGGAAATGCCATTATAATGGAAGACATCCAAGCTCTCTCTACCTAGCTTAGCTAGGAGGATCTTTGTTCACCTTTGATTCTAGTATTTAATGATTCACTGCTTATTTTTATTCTCAGTGTTTTTTTTTTCCCAGTGGGTGGCAAGGATTATAGATGTATAAAGCTACTAGCTGTAAACAACTATACGCTGGCTGTAAAGGTGATTTTTGTGGAGGGTGTTGCTCATCCCCAGTGCAAGATATTCCATTTTTTAATAGCATTTTCATTTATAAACATAAGAAAATTTTCTTTCTTAGTATTTAGCAAAGGAATTGAATATTGACTTATTTTAAAACTTTAAGAATGATCTAGCTCTGCAGTGTTCATTAGTCACCTGTCTGTTTAAATTTCAATAAGAATTAAAATGAAATAATCTAAAAATTGAGTTGTTGACTTGCACCAGTGTGTTTCTGGTGCTTAATAGCCACATGTGTCTAGTGGCTGTTATATTGGGCAGCACAGATTATAGAACATTTTTATCATTGCAGAAAGTGCTCTAACGAATGGTGCTGATCTATATACAAATGATTTTCAAATTTCTGACTCCTCACACTAAAGATAGGATGAATCCTATAGGAAAGCATAATAATTCTTTAATGATTTTAATGATTTTTATGATAGAAATGGTATGGTAAAGGTTAATTATGAAAAATCTAGTAAAATTAACAAAATAAAAAAGTTACTGTATAGCCCAACTATAGACTTTGTATTTTGAACATTTGTTTTATATTCTGGTCCTTTTTCTTTGCACATGTGTACAAATTCATACACTGTATTTGGGCATGTTTTTACTTGTGCATGTTTAAAATAAAAAAATTAAAATAAAAATAACCTTTTTAATGGGAAATAATTTTGCTTCATAGAAGTTTCCTTGAACTTTGTTCTAAATCTAAACTGACTGTATCTTCTATGTTTAAAATTAGGCATTTGATTAAAATATTATAAAAATACTGTGTTTCATTCTAGATTATTATATGAGTTAGTATTAGAAATTATCTTTGGTTATTTATTTTCCTTTAAATGCTCCTTAAAAATTGTTAGTATTTACCTGTATCTAATATCAGCGTTTACTGCAACACTTCAAATAAATTTATGATGTTTTCACTATGAAACAATGACACAAGGCTATTGGAAACTATTCTGACTTTTTGCTCACCTTCATCTTGTTTGATACTTGGTTCTGTCAGCATCATCTTTGACTACCAATGTTAGTTGGTAGTTGCATGCTGGCTTTGTTGGAAATTACAGGTCCTCCTTGACTTAGGACGGGGCAACATTTTGATAAATCTTTTGAAAATTGAAAATATCATTAAGATGAAAATGCATTGAATACTCCTACCCTACCAAACATTGTAACTTTTAGCCTAGCCAGTTTCTAGTGAATGCTTATTGTTTTTGTACCATCCTAAAGTCGAAAAATTAAATTAAACCATCTTAAGTCAAAGACCATCTGTATTATTAATTTGTTAATGAAGCCTGAATGTATGGACAGGGGAATTTAAAATCTGCTCATTCTGGTTTTCACCTGGTGGTACATTTCACAGCCATCAGAGTTATTATATAGTATTCATTTTAGGATTTTTCTTTCTTTTATGGGAAATACAAGATAGGCAGTAGATGATCATGGTTAATGGCATTATAGTATAATGATCAGAGGAAGATCATTAAAGAAAATTTGTGTTTGTATCTTGAAACTTTTTTTTTTACCGTGAAACCATATTTGCTTGTAAGTTTAATGCCAATCAGCCCAAATAAATTGTCAGAAAAGAGTAGGAAAAGTTTTTAAATATTTTACTCAGAGTTTAAAAAAACATGAAGACCATGATTGTTGTAATGTATGCTTTGTTTACAATGCCATTGATAGCTTTAAAAAGTCACTCATTTAACATAAAAATAAGAATTGTCATTTTGTACCCTCGAAATTTTATGAATTTCTCTGATATTAAAAAGCACTGGAATAAGTTGTATTTTTGTACTCTTAACCATCTGCCAGATAGGATTATATAGGACTTAAATAAAGAAGAGGATCTTGAAATTTCATGCCTCCAAATTATAGTAATTTCTAAGACTTCAGTGTAGCATTCAGACTCTTTTAATTATAGGGAAACTGAATGATTAGTTTTCAGTGATTGTGATTTGGTACATATGCACATTTAGATAGCTAAAAGTGGAATGAGAACCAAACACAGTCCTTTTATGTTAGGCTTTAAGGATAATAAAATCACCCCAGAATTCACCTCGTTTTAGAATGGCTTCTCCAAACTTGATGAGTATTATTATATGTGCTTTGGATAGGTATATTTTAGGATATATGTTTTGAAACTCTCAATGGCTCTATATTTTACAGGAGAGGAAAAATCAAGGAATTTAAATGGGTACTGTACTCCACATCACATTTTCTTATCCCGTCAAACGCTCTTGTAGTGATGGTGAAAGGATTTTTTGATAATGGATGCAATTCTGATTTCCTTTCTGGACACCACACCTGGGAATAGACCCAGAGATTTGAAAAATTATACACAAATTTCTTTAGTGACTCTAGGGCACATTATAACACATAACATTATAAATTGTTAGCAGGGCAATTTTGATAAAATAGTTGGAAAACTTGAAAGAAACAGTTTTGAAAGAATTGAAGTGATTTTCTTATCTAAGGAGAAACAATTATTAAGTACCCATGGAGTGCTAAGCACTGTGATGAACCCTTAAGGAAATTCTCTAATTTTAATCCTTTTGTCAGCACTTTGAGAGTTATTAAAATCCAAAAAAGAGCCAGGGAGGATAAGTTCCCCAGGATCTCCTGTAGCTAATGATAACTGAAATTTGTTAGACTCCAGAATTCTGTTCTTTTCATCATTCGTTTTCTCCTGTAGTCTCCTAGATCTCTCCCACCTCCTACCACCCCGCCCCCCAAAAAGGGGGGCATGATAGCCTTAAAATATTATACTATTTTTTTTTTCTTGAGGATTATACTATTTTTTTTTTTTCTTGAGGGAAGAAACAGTGAGAGCAAGTGCATAAGCATGTTGAAATGGGGGCAAAATTAGGAATAGAGTTAGAGTTGGTGAGTTTGAATTATATCATGAGAAGATGATTGAAAAGCAGTTTATGGTAGTTTAAACTGGTAGAGAGGTTCTGGCAAAAAATAGCTGCAGTATAAATGGTAGCTATTACTGTTACTCTGGAGATTGTATGAACTCTCACATAATTTAATAAAGTTCTTTTCATCTATGGGAAAGATGGATATTATTATTTTATATGAACAGAGACCACAGTAATAATTAGATTTATAACTGATAAATAAAATTATTAAAATGCTATATTATCTTATTTGGCAAGCATTTCCATTTTATAAAAGAAAAGCATTTAGGCCGTAACTAGTGTCTCTTTTAATAAATACTTAAGTATTCTAAAGAATGCTGCACTAACTATATCTGAGGTAGAAGTGAAATACATTGATTTCTTGGATGATTGAATGGAGGATATGTGCATTATCTCAGGAAGGATATGAATTTTAGGGTTTTGTCTTTTAAATGTTTATATTTTTTTATTTCTAGGCTGTTCGCTGCTACGAATCTCTAATCTTAAAAGCTGAAGGAAAAGTGGAGTCTGATTTCTTTTGTCAATTAGGTCACTTCAACCTCTTATTGGAAGATTATCCAAAAGGTAATTTTTCCTTTGTTAATTACTGCTTGATTTATAAGTGTTTAAGATAATTGTAATTGTTTGTACTCTATCTTCATCAAGGGTACTACTATTTTTACTTATAAGAAATTGTAAGTTTATGAACATTTTAAACAATGAGAAAGAAAAGCGGGGTAGTTGTAAATGTGAAGAGTTCATATAACTCCATTTAAATCATAAGTTGGCCATCCAGTTAAACTAGTAACCACCTAACCGACATGTGTACTGCCATTTTGTTCTGCCTTGTGAAAAATCCCTGCCTTTTAAAGGCTTTACTGTAGTTGAGAGTGAACCATTGGCAGACACTTTGGAAATTTAACACAAACTCAGCATTTCTCTTTTTTATCTGGCTAGAAAACTTCCATTTTAGCTAAAAAATACTTGAACGAAAATATGATCTGTAGCCATGTTATTGTAAAGGTAAGTAATCTAGAGAGAGGATCACAGATGACCTTGAGCATTGAATAAAATAAAGTTTTTATTAATTTGAAAAATTTTTCTTAAAAGAAATAATTGAAGACAGTCCCCTAGAATGTATTCTTTTTACAGTATCAAGGTACCCAGATCATTAGTCACTTAGGAAGTTGAAAACACCCCCAAATACTATCTATCTCCCTTAATAGCAAAAGCTGAATCCATAGTAAAGAAAAACTGTATCCTTGTAAGCAAGAACATTTCAACCTTTTGGTGATAGTAAACATCTTAATGTGTAATAGATGGGCTTAATATACTTCTTGTCCACAAATGTGTTTAATGGGCAGAATAACTAGCAGGTTGTTTGAAGTCTAGAGTGAAGGATTGTTGGTGTTTAATGTTGATGTTTTATTATGCCACTTTTGTGTTAGGTCAAGTGAACACATTACAAATGAAAATGCAAATTTACTTTGAGACAAGTGTAATCTATGTAGTTTGGAGTTAGGCTTATTTTCCAGCTCATCTCTGTTTTTTACACCTGCATTACCATTAACAGATAAAATACACATCCCTGAGCTTCTGTTTTCTAGTCTGTAATATGAGGGGAGGGTGTGATAGCTCAGGTTTTGAGATTGCTATGTGAAACTGGTTAGTACTTAGCAAGATGGCTTCAAGATAATAGGTATTAATAATTATTTAATACGCTATTACATATTTTAATTAAAACTAGTAAATCATTAAAAAGAAACCTTTATGTAAAAGAAATAGAAATCTGGACAATCAATTTTTCAATGCTTTACCTTTTTCTTGTAGAGCCCACTAATTTGAGAGCACATAGAGATCCAGACTTGAAAATTAGGTTTGCATTGAGGCTGTTTGCCCTTGCTGCTTATTGGTCATTAAATTATATATCAACTTTGAAAATTTTGTTAGTTTGTGAATTTAGCTACATTTTCCATTTATAAAATATTTGGCTGTGAAGGTAACGAAGAATACAGGGTTGTTTGTTTTGGAGGTGTCTTTTTTGGAAGGTGAGGTAGGGGCCATGTGACAACTAGATTATGTTGGCAGACTGGTAGGGGTAATCTAATAAGATGGGAGAACAGAAAGATAACCTAAGGATTTAAGTCTTTGAAAACATATGGTATTTGACCCATTTACTGTCATGTAGATGAATTGGCCATTAATAAGTAGGCAGTAGGTTGATTATCTGTAACAGGAAGGAGAGAATGGATGCAGAGGTATACATATGTATTTTAGTATATTTTGGCATTTCAAACTGATGTCTTCTATTTCCTAGGCATGAGTTCTTTTTGTTTTGTTTTGTTTTGTTTTAATCCTTGAGGATTTATTGACCACATTCTCACTTAAAAAAAAAAAAAAAACCTTTTTTTAAACAGCACTTTTTGAATTCTTTTATTTTATTCTCTTCACCATCTTCCTGTAAGTCCAAAGCTAGAGCCAGTGTCTAGTAGTGTCTTGTGGTGTTACCCCTTCCCGCCAAATCACCACTACCACCAATTTTTGGAAACATTTGTTATCTCAAGCTGCTTCCTTTTCTCTCTTTGGAACCAGTGCAAGATGAGAACCTCCAACTCCAGCCAAATAGACATTTATTTTTAGAGAACAGTTTGTATTCAATAATTTTTTATGGAGTAAACATAATCATGCAATGAAACATGTAAGTAAACTGCTCAGGTATATGCATGTGGGGGATTTATTGACCGTTAGTCTGAAGAGAGTTCCTGAGTCATTGTCTTTGAAATTTTCTGAGCTTGGGGTTTCTTGTGGAAAAACTGTGCCTACTTTTGTTGTAGAAAATGGTAGAACCTTTTTTTGTGTATGTTTTCTGCTCTAATTTGTCATGCTAATCCCATCAGCTTTCTGTCTTGCAGGAATTCCTAAAAAATTTTTGATCTGCAGATTAGATATGCTTTGGTTATCATTACTGTTATGGATTTGTTTATGGAACAGTATCTTTTTGTTATTTTAGATGAATTTGAAGCAGAAGGAAAAAAAGCTTTGTAAAACTTTTTTTTTTTTAGCTTTCTGTTTGGCAATGTGTACGAAGAGTTTAAAAAAACTAAATCTTTATACTCCATCCATTCAATATCTGATGTGGGCCAGCCTGCGAAGGAATATGACTTTTGGCGAGGAGGCTCTCAATGCTAGAGGCTATCTGCATATAGGACTCCCAACAGTCCTTCCTTGAAGTGGGATTTGAGTGGTTCTTCAACAGTGTCTACCATACTTTTTCACTCCTAATCCCAGAGCTTACCCATTAACCTCACCTGAACCAAAAAGGGCAGATGGAGCTGTTAGATTGCTACCTTAAGTCATGGAGATGATGCAATGATTTCTTTGTGTTGGAGTGCAACCGGAGACAGAGAACTCTGGGCTGAAAGACAAGCATATATATTCTTATAATATATGTGCTAGATTTTAAGCAGTTTAATTAATAGAATTATGGGTAAATATCTGTAAATATGTGTGGAAATTATAGGAGAAGATAGTTACTAAGTCAAGTTAATTGCTTAGAAACTCAAGTAGCAAATTACTTCAAAGTACATAGCAAAATTATAAAAAGAGAAATCATTAGGTAAGAGACTAGGGGAATGAATGGATAGTAAGAATTCCAGAGGTCAAAGATTAGTTGAAGGAGATACAATAATTAATCATTCCTAATAATAATAGTATGAAAACCTTGAAACCTTTAAAAATAGTTTCTTCATGGTTTGTGGTGAGCTAGAAGCTTTCCCTGAAATTGTAGCCAATGATAGATTTTCCTCCCTTTCCTCCTTCCTTCAAGTAATTGGTAATTTGTTGTATTGTCTGTCACTTTTGGGCAAAATAGGTTTTGGTGGTTATAGTTCCTCAGTAGTTACAAATGGCTAGGGCAAGTTACATGCCAGAGTCGTTAATGTAGAGAAGTCTCAACTCAGAATTGCTGAGCTTTCTTTGTCTTTCATGGTTGGAATTACAGTACTCTATCTTAAGGTATGTATAGTATAAGAACATAAAACAAATGATTTTTCAATAATTTTGAGTTTGGTTTCTCCAAAAATTCTCAGTGTTTTTGATAGTTGCATGGTTCATTTCTTTATTGTTTTGGCTGTTGGAACTAAAGGTTGTGATTCTTTTAAGAATCTGTTCTTTGTCTAAAACTTTTTTCAGATAGTCATTGCAACTTAGTTTACATAGTATATATGTTTGCTATACAATACAAATTTACTTTCTGTTGAAATAGTTAAATAGAATAAAATAAAAATCCAGAATATTGACGTATATTTACAGAATGAGTGTTATATATCTCTCTGAAAGCTGATTGTTTTCATGTGTTTTCCTTACATTCACAGTCATTGTACCCTATTTCTCCATATAATGTAATTTAAATGTATTTTATTTATTATTATTATTATTATTATTTTTTAAAAATGTCTAGTACCTCCATTCCCTCCCATCTCAATATAGGAATCACTGAATTTTTTCAGTCTACTCATGGTTTGGAAAATACAATTGAGAAATACCCAAGGAAGCACAACAATGACCATAACCCAGCTTGTCAGAAGCCCATGTCCAGGCAACAAAAACTAGAGAACTGATGGTAGAACATGATGAAGGAACACAAAGATGACACTTACTTGATGTCTTTTGTACTAAGGCAAACGTGAGATATTAAGACCTTTAGTATATTTTAATAATGACAATGAAGGATTCAATCTGAGATTTCAGTAGATATATCAGTCTTGAAGACCTCGGTGAAATGAAGATACCGATACAGGGGTAAAAGGATTATTTGCTTCTTTGCTTTTCCAGCTTCCCTTGTGCTTGTCTCTGTAATCTTAGATCTTTTCAAAACTGTGGGGCATGGGAACAAAGATGTGTTGTGGTGGGTGCTCTCCAGAGGGTTTTTCAAATGCTAATATGTGTTACTATATATCAATGCTATGTATAAGGGAAGTTGTGTTTTAGGCAGTCATAGATTTGAAATTTTTTTTTTCATCTGCAGCAAGGGGCACATCTTGCATCCTTGCATAAGTTAAAATAAATATTACATACACACCTCTATCACTTAGGGGACATTAATACATACAAATATTAATTAAGAGCAATGAGACATAAATTAAGGCCGCACTTCTTCCCCACCTGGCCTGGCCCCTATGTGTCTGCACGTGTCCCATCCCAGCACAGGCCCTGTAGTGTTGAGTGCAAGTTGCCTCTGCAGTCCAATTTTTGGCTTATGCTCTGGCACACCAGATATACCTGGTGTTTCTTTGGTTTTTCAGTCTCATTGGGAGGGTGTGGGGAGTCACAGTTAGAAGGCAGCCGGGTATTGCTGGAGAAAAGTGCTGAGGTCCAGAGCATAATGCGAGGGCTCCACAGTCAGGTTATGGGGTTCGAGTGTGGGAGGCACAGGGGTGAGGGCATCCTCCGGGGACAGGGGTACTGGTACACTGTCTTCAGTCATCAAGATTTGGCAGAAGAAAGAGAAGTCTTTTGGCAGGGTTTGGATCCTCAGCTGGCGGCTGGCGCCGGACCACTTGTGGGTAGAGGACTCTATAGCTGCGCCCTCTGTGGCTGCGGGAGATTCTGAGGTGCTCAGTGGAGAGGGTTGCAGGTGAAGATCTCAGGACCAGAGCTTCGCTGGGGTCCTGGGCTGGTGGAGGGTACCGGGTTCGGGCCCGCAGGACGGTCATGGTGGGGAGGGAGCTGCAAGAGTAACACATTGTACACTGGGCAGAGAGGAAGGACGACTGCCCATAGATTTGAATTTGAGAAGGCAGAAACGTGGCTAGAGAGCTGGACATATCATTTATATACAACGAAACAAATAATATAAACTCTGAGATACCATTTATTCCAGGGTATAAATATAACTTTTTCAGTTCAGCCTCCGAAAAACAAAGGAAAACAAAGCAATCTGTTTTCCTCATAACCTTAGGCAACCACAATCTTTTCTGGCCTGAAGATAACAGTGCAACTGACAGATTTATTCTTTCCTTCTCTTCCATACCCATGGACTCACCCTTTAGCAGCTAACCTGCTGCCTATAGTGTTGCACATTGTGCTAGGAATGAAAAGAGTAATACTGAGTTCTGCCAGTGGTTAGTGCATGGTCTAATACAGGAGTATAGATTGAGTTTTAAATCTTTTCCTTCATTGCATTTATATTGCATCTAACTCTGAAGAAGACTCTTCTTCTGGCAAGGCTGTCACCCTTAACATACAGTGTTGTTTCTTTTCATCCTTGCCCTGTCTCTGGACTTGTCATCAGGCATGTCTTTCTCTTGTTTTGACAATCTTAACTAAGGGCCGTAATATTTCCAAACATGTTAAAATCTCTGTCACTTACTAAATTTTATCTCTTTTTATTCCCTCTCTACGTTTCTCTAGATCTCTCTTTAATTCCAAAGAAGTTAAAATATGGCTTTGGATTTCTCTTTATTTTTTAGTTACACCTTATTCTTTTACTGAAAAAACTTTTTAGAGTGTTTGTGACCTGTAAGGAAATAACTTGGTGAAGTCAGGATAAAACTCAGGTTTGCCTAAAGTGTCTTTATACTTTTCCTACTATATTCTGTTGCTTTCATCATGGCCCTCCTTTGATAATGTTCACCACCTCTAATTTTAATACAAAAGTGCACTAATTTTCACAAAATAAATGCACTTATTTTAACATTTACACAAATAATATGTTCATTGTTTAAAGGAAGACATTAGAATACATTTAACCATGAAAGGTAAGTAAACATCCTCAGAGTAGGAGCTATGTATTTGTTCACATCTGTATTTCACTGCTTCTAGCTTGGTGCTAGTGACTTAATACTTAAAAAATACTACATGAATGTATTACTAACCCATTGGTATTTTATTATTTAGAGGCAAAATTTTTAGAAAACATTTTTTGATATAAATCTTAAAAGACTTTTCTATTAAAATAGATTTGCAGTATTTAAACATTGAATTAAACTCTACAACTTTCTTTAACCCAATGTATCATGTTTATCTTGCTGTCTCAGAAACATACCTTGTAACATTTCAGTTTTTCTGCATAGTTTTATCATATACGTAGAAAAATTCTCTATTGGATGTGTAGACTATTTCCTTTTTTGCTGTTAAAATTATTGCTATGTTGTCTATCCTTGTAGCTGAATCTTTGCTTACATCTCCATTTATATTCTTGATGTGAAAGGATACCTTGATGTGAAAAAGATATGTATATATTAAAACTTTAGACAGGTAGTGCTAAATTATGCTACACAAATGTTTTACTAATTTGTACTTATAGTACTAGTAGAATGATAAAACTACTTATTTTCTTGAATTCTTGCCACTACTGGGTATTTCCCTTATCACTACTGAGAATTATTACCATTACCATCACTATTATTATTTTATCATATTTATATATGGAGAATGGAAAACATCATGATTATGAAGTGAAAGGACAGATGACTATATGTAGTACCCTCCCCCAACTGTAGATGATTCTTTTATCCTTGATAATTTTCTTGTTTGATTTCTTAACCCTTATTTTTATGGGGTAAAGGGCAGACTAAAAGAGAATGTGTGAGAAAGATTACAGAATCTTTAAGTTGTTAAAATAGTTAAGTTTAACTTGCTTCTCACTGTTTTCTTTTGCATTTTTTTCTGACCTAGCTTTTTTGTTAGTACTTTGCCAGTTTTCTATAATTTTTTAAATTCATTATGTTTTTCTTTTTTATTCTAAAAAGACTAAATTGGCTTATTTGAAAACAAAACTCAATTTGAAAACTTATTTGAAAACAATAATTCAGAATTTAGGGTGGATTTTCTTGTTGATTATATGAGAGGAAGCATCACAAACGAAATAGTTTCTTTGCCCTTTGAGGTAGTTGAGCTCTTAGTCATTCTTGGAAGTAAGATCTCTAGTGAGAACAGATAACGCATCATTTCTGGCTAGCCTTGGAAAATCTTAATTCTTTTATAAGATTCAAGAGGTAGCTTAGATTCTGTTCAAGTGCAGGTCTGAGATGTGACTGTACACCTTTAAACTGTATATTTGACATTTTTACCGTGTTTGACTATGAGTAGGGAGGCCCCAGATTTCTAAATTTGGTCTTAAATATCACTGGTGGAGGTGGGTTTGGTGGGATGCTTGTTACAATGTTTCTTTTAATGTTTATTTAATGTTTCTTGTATTATTGATTTTGAAATGGCACATAATTGTGACTCTTTTCCTCCTTTCAGCATTATCTGCATACCAGAGGTACTACAGTTTGCAATCTGACTACTGGAAGGTTAGTGAATATTTGCATACCTATTTCCTATTTGCTTTTTGGGCAAGTTACTGCTGGTTAAACTCAAAATGGATTGTGCTCTTTGTGTGTGTGTGTGTGTGTGTGTGTGTGTGTGTGTGTGTGTGTGTGTGTGTGTTTTATTAATTACTTAAAAATTATGTAATTTCCTTCTAAGAAAAAGGAATTTGGAAAATGAAAAATGTGTTCTTTGTGCTATCTTGTATAAATCACCTTGTATTTTATTAAAAGAATTAGATTACTCTGACACAATCTATTGGCCAAAGATGATCCTAACTGTGAGAATTTAAAAGCAAGCAAGACCAAGCAGCAACAAAATGATTCTTTGGTTTTCTTAAATTGATATCTGGGAATAAAAGGCTGAAGATGGATGTATCCAGCTGAAAAGAGAAGGCATAATGGGAAAGTTATAATGGAAATCTTTCATGGTACAGTCTGTGTATAATTGGAGTTCTGATTACAGCTGACCATAATCATTTTTAAAAAGGCCTACTTAAATGAAGAACTGTGCATTGCAATGAATCATCTATTTTCTTAATTTAAGCAATGCATAAAGTTACCTGGGTAGGTCGGTCTTTTATATAATGTGTACTTTTATGTATAAGTTTATTGACTAGTGGAGGTTTCTTTATCTGAATTGCCATTTCAGATTTTTTAGATGGATTTTATTTTTCTGTTGCCTAGTTTCTCTTCTTTTTGATGTGTTGAAGATATAATACTTTTTATAATATGCTTTTTATATATAATATATATTGTATATATGTTATATACAATATACTTTTTATATACAATATAATTTTTAAAATTGTATTGCATGTAATTTTATATTGTATATTGTATATAAATTTTATATACAATATATTGTATATACTTTTGTAGATAATGTAATTTTTAAAAATGTATTGCAAATATCTAATCTGTGGCTTATCTTTTTAAAAAAAGTTTATTGGAGTATAATTTACATACCATAAAATTCAGCTGTTTTAACTATGCAATTCAGTGACTTTTAGTAAATTTCCAGAGTTGTGCAAGCATGACCACAGAATCTTAGGACTTGCCCAGCTCCTCTTAATCAAACATCATGCCCAACCCCTCTGGCAAGTATTAATCTACTTTCTGTCTGTATCTATTTGTATTTTCGGGATAGTTCATACAAATGGAATCATATAGCAGACTCTCTTTTGTAATTGGCTTCTTTCACTTAGTATATGTTTTCAAAGATGATCCATTTGTAGCATGTATTCGTACTTTATTCCTTTTTACTATGTAAAAATATTCCAGTGTATAGATGTACCTCATTTTATTTATCCATTTCATTAGTTGATGGACAGTTTAGTTGTTTCCACATTTTAGTTATTGTGAATAATGCTGCTATGAACATTTGTGTACAAATTTTTGTGTAAAAATATATAGTTTTTTTCTCTTGAGTAGATAGATAACCAGGAGTGGAATTGCTGGGTTGTAGAATAAATCTCTGTTATTTCTCATCTTCGTGGGAAACATTCATTTTTTACCATTAAATATGTTAGCTGTAAGGTTTTTGTAGATTTGGATTGAAGAAGTTCCTTTCTGTTACTAGATTTACTTGGAGGTTCCCTCCCTTCCCCCATTACTTATAATGAATAGATGTGAAATTTGTCAGGTTATCCTTCTTCATCAATTGAGATCCTATGGATTTTCTCTTTAAATTCATTATATTGTTAATTAATTACAGTGCTTTATTTTTCAGATATTTCCTAAGTAAACCTCTTTTAGTCAGATGTGTTACATTGTTGACTTCAATGTAGTAATATTTTGTTAAGGATTTCTGTATCTTTGTTCATAAGTGATATTACTTGGTAATTTCCTTTATATGATTCTGTCTGATTTTTGCATCAGGATAGTTTTGGCCTCATGAAATGAATTGGGAACTGGTCTTTCCTCTAATGTGTGTGTAGAGTAGGTATTATTTCTTCCTTAAATGTGGACTATAGTTTACCAGTAAAGTCATCTATCTAGGCCTACAGTTTTTTGTTGTTGTTGTTGTTTGTTTTTTGTGGAGAGCTTTTTAACTACAAATTCAATTCCTTTAGAATATACACAGGTATTAAACACAGGTTTTCTGTTACTTTCTGGGTTAGTTTTGTTTTTCAAGAAGTTTGTCTATTGTCAGATTTACTGTTTTTTCTATTACAACCTTATTTTCCCTTTAATAACTGTAGAATCTTGTGAAGTGTTTACCCTCTTTCATTCCTGATATTGGTAATTTGGTCTTCTCTTTTTTTCCTTGATAAGCCTCATTAGAAGTTCTTTAACTTCATGAAGATCTTTGCAAAGAATCAGATTTTTTCCCCATGGGTTTTTCTTCAATATTTTTTCTGTTTTATATTTCATCTATTTTCTATTTCATTGATTCCCAGTTGTCTTTATTTGCTTCTGCTTAGTTTGTGTTTAATTTTCTCTCCTAATTTCTGAAGGTGGAAACTTAGGTTATGGGTTTTCTATCTTTTCCTCCTAATATAAGTATTTAAAGGTATATATTTCTCTTAGTATTGCTTTAGCTGTATTTCACAAATTTTTATATTTTATATTTTCATGATCATTCATTTGAAAATGTTTCTCCTTTGTGCTTTCTCACCCATGAGAGATTCATATTTGGCTTCCTGTAGTTTGGTCAGAATATTGGAGTTTTAAAAATATCTCGTACTTGGATGGGAGACCACCTAGGAAGGCCAGGTGCTGTAGGCATAAAAAATAAGGGATCGTGAGCTGACAAGGTCCTTGCAGTCTATGAGATCAACCGAGGGTTGCCTTGCCTTAAAAAAATAATAAAAAAATAAAATATCTCATAGTTAATGATTTCTATTTCTCTTATACAACATACTCTGTATGGTTTCATTCTTTTGAAATGTATAGAGAATTATTTTTTCAACATTTGAAAACAAACATGTGATTCGCATTTGTTGGTTGTATTGTGCTATAATAACAGGTAAACATGGCTAGTAGTGTTTTTCTAATCTGTTGAATTGACCTTTCATTGCTATGAAATATTTTTTACCTTTGGTAGTTCTATTTCTCTTGGCAGGTCTTTTATCTGGTATTAATATAACCATCCCATCCTTTTTTAGCCTTGTTATTTACATGTTAATATCTTTTCCCTTTAACCTATTGGTATCCTTATATTTATAATTCTTCTTTTGTAGAAAGCTTTTAAATGGGCCTTGCTTTTTATCCACTCTGGAAATCTCTGCTTTTTACTTGCATTCTTGTAATGCTGCATTACTGTAAACTGTTGCATTACTTATATTATTGGCAGTTAAAATCATTCAAGTTGGGTTTGCTTCTTTCATTTCACTTTCTTTTATGTTTGTTCCCTCAGTTTTTTGGTTTTATGTTTCTCCTTACCTGCCTCTCCCCCAGTCTCCTTGATATTTGACCTATTTTACTTTACTTTTACTATTGGCCTTTTCAGCTATTATTTTCATTTTTTTGTTCAGTAGTGGTTCTAGGAATTATAGTATACACTTTTAATTTTTCACACGGAAGTATCAGTTAATATTGTACCAATTCATATAAAATTTAGAAAGTTTACAATTATAGGTCTAAATCTTCTCCACCCATGTTCTTTATATAATATTGTTACATGTATTAGAGCAATGTTATTAACTCCACAATATGTTATTTTGCCTTAGGACAGGCCTATATATTAGAATATAATAATAATTGTTTGTATTTACACATATATTTACCGTTTCTGATGCTCTTCTTTACTTTCTCTGAATTGTTTTCACGTATTGTCATTTTCTTTTAGGCCAAAAACTTCGTCTATCATTTCTTATAGTAAAGGTCTGGTGGAGATGAATTTATTTTACCTGAAAATATTTTTTGACTTCATTTTTAAAGGGCATTTTTGCTGGATAGAGAATTATGGGTTCACTTGCCCTTTTTTTTTTTTTAAAGTGAAATTCTGCTCTCTTCTTGCCCCTGCATATTTTCTGATGACAGATCAGCTCTCAATTGACCCACTATTCCCCTGCGTATAATTTATTGTTTGCTCTTTTTAAGATTTTCTTTTATCTTTGACTTCCTAATATAGTTTGATCATAATGTACCTCTGCATTATCACCTTTATATTTATCCTATTGGAGCATCTTAAACCTGAAGTGAATTTGGGAAGTTTTGACATTATTTCTTCAAAGTAATTTTTGGTTCATTCTCTATTCTCTCCTTCTGGGGATCCAATTCCATGTAGGTTAGTTAATTTCTTTTTATATATATATATATATATATGTTCTTGATGGGCTTTTGATTTTTCTCTTTCTCTTTAATCTTTACATTGGATAATTTGCTTTTCTGTTTCGAAGTTCATTTTCTCTTTTGTCATCTTCATTTAATTATTAGTTCAGTCCATTGAATTTTATATTAGATACTGTATTTTTCAGTTTTAGATTTTTCTATTGGGTTCTTTTTTATTATTTCTCTTTCCTGTTGAGATTTCCTGTTTTTTTTTTATTATTATTCATGAGCTTATTTTGTGTAGGCACTGTAAAATCCTTGTCTGTCATTTCTAGTATCTTTGTCATTTTGAGTTTGGTCTCAATTGATTTTTTTTTTTTTTCTTGAGAATATGTTCTATTTTCCATGATCTTTGTATGTTGCATAATACTGTGTTGGGTACATTATGAAAATTATGCTAACTTCTGATTCTGTTATTTTCTTAAGAGTTTTTTTCTCTTTATCTCAGATGGTTATCTTTATTGGATTTTGAATTGCAAACTCCCGTTTCCTCAGGTGGCAGTTTTAAGTATCAATTTAGGTCTTTTGTCTTTAACATGGTAGTTTTGAGTGTAATTTGCATACAGGAATCAGCCAGACTGGTGAGTAGACAGAATTGAGGGTTCCCCTCTGTGGTTCTTTCTTTCCGGGATTTCTCTTAAGTAGAATCTGATTTCTCTTGATTTCAGTCTTCTTGTTTCTTTTCTTTCCTCTCTCCCACCTTAATATTAATTCTTTAAAAAAATTTTGACATGCAATATTATAAAGGCTTCAGGTGTACAACAAAATGGTTAGACATTTGTATAACTTGTGAAGTGATCCCCCCATAGGTCTAGTACTCATCTGACATTATACATTGTTATTACAATATTATTGATCATATCCCAGTGCTGTACTTTATATTCCCATGACTATTTTTATACCGTCCAATTTGTAATTCTTAATCCTTTCCCTTTAAAAATATGAAACACTTTACTAATTTGCGTGTGATCCTTGCACAAGGGCCAAGGTAATCTCTGTATTGTTCCAGTGTTAATATATTTGCTGCCGAAGCGAGCACAGCCTTATGGTTTTCTGCGTTAGAAGGATTCTGCTTTTTCTGTCATTGACCCACTATCATGTGCTATGACTGGCACCAAATTAACAGCTGTGAAAATGGAAATTAATTTCTACAACTTTCTTCCTCTGAACATGACCTTCTATATAAGTTTCCTATTGCTTTAACACCACAAATTTAGTGGCTAAAGCAACACAAATGTAATTATCTCAGATTTGGAAAGCAGAGGTCAAAATGGATTTTAGGGGTTAAAATTAAGTTGTCAATAGGGCTGATTCCTTTTGGAGACTCTGTTGCAGATTCTGTTTTCTTGTTTTTTTCTAGCTTCTGAAAGCTACCAATGTTCCTTTGTCTCATGGCCCCATATCATGTTGCTTTATTCCCCCACGTTGCATTCTTTGGCCTTTGACTTTCTCAACTCCCTCTTATTACGGACTCTTGTGATCATATCTGGCCTACTTTGATAATCCAGGGTAGCCTTCTCATCTCATCATTCTTATTTAATCACAACTTCGAAGTAGCTTTTGTCATGTAAGACAGAGGTCCACAAACCCCAGGCTGCAGACCAGTACCTGGTCCATGACCTGTTAACTGGACTGCACAGCAGGAGGTGAGCAGTGGGTAAGTGAGTAAAGCTTCATCTGTATGTGCAGCAGGTCCCCAGCACTAGCATCACTGCCTTAGCGCCACCTCAGATCATCAGGTATTAGATTCTCATAGGAGCACTGGTTCCTGGTGCCAGAAAAGTTGGGAGCCGTCGATAAAATATTCTCAGTTCTAGGGATTAAGATGTAGACATCTTCAGGGCTGTTATTCAGACTACCATATCTCCCCAGGAGAAGCCACTTGTTTTGTTTACTCTTTTCCTTCCTAATTACAGTTGACAATATTACATTAGTTTCAGGTGTACAGCAATAGTGGTTAGACTTTTATATAATTTATGGAGCAATCTCCCTGTCAGTAAGTTCAGTACCCACCTGGCAGCATACGTAGTTAATAAAATATTGTTGACTGTATTCCTATGCTGTACATTATTTCCTTGTGACTGTTTCGTAACTAATAATTTGTACTTCTTAATCACTTTATCTCTTTTACTCAGCCCTCCACCCCTCCTTCCATCTGGCAACTGTCAGTTTGTTTCTGTTTTGTTCATTTATTTTGAGATTCCATATGAAAGTGAAATTGTATGGTATTTGTCTTTCTCTGTCTGACTTATTTCACCTGGCGTAATACTCTCTAGGTCCAACCATGTTGTCACATATGCTAAGATTTCATTTTTTTTAGTGGCTGAGTAGTAGTCCATTGTGTGTATATATCACTTCTCTATTGATGGACACTTAGGTTGCTTCTATGTATTGGTTATTGTAAATAATGCTGCAGTGAACATAGGGATTGCATATATCTATCCAAATTAGTGTTTTGGAATTCTTCAGATAAATACCTACATTTGGATTGCTGGTTCATGTGGTAGTTCTATTTTTAATTTTTTGGGGAACCTCCATACTGCCACCAACAGTGAACAAGGGATCCCTCTTCACATCCTTGCCAATACTCGTTTGTTAATTTATTGATAGCTATTCTGACAGGTGTGAGATGATATCTCATTGTGGTTTTAATTTGCATTTCTCTGGTGATTAGTGACCTACAGCATCTTTTGGCTGTCTGTATCTCCTCTTTGGAGAAATGCCTGTTCAAGTCCTCTGCCCATTTCTTTTTTAATTAGATTGTTTTTGTGTGTGTGTGTGTGTGTGTGTGTTGAGTTATAGTTCTTTATAAATTTTGGATATTAACCCTTTATCAGATGTATCATTGACAAATATATTCTCCAGTTTGGTAGGATGTCTTGTTTTGTGGTTGGTTTAATTTGCTGTTCATAAACTTTTTAATTTTATGTAGTCCCATTTGTTTATTTTTTGTTTCCCTTGTCTGAGAAGATATATCAGAAAAAAATATTACCAAGAGCAAATTCAGAGTTTTCTGCTTATGTTTTCTTCTAGGAGTTTTATGTTTTCAGGTCTTACATTTAAGTCTTTAATTCATTTTTAGTTTAGTCTTGGATATGGTGTAAGAAGGTGATCTGGTTTAAATTTTTTGCATGTATCTGTCCAGTTTTTCGAGCACTATTTATTGAGGAGACTGTTTTTACCCCATTGTATAATCTTGACTCCTTTGTCATAGATTAGTTGACCAAATAGGCACAAATTTATTTCTGGGTTCTCTGTTTTGTTCCACTGACCTGGGTGTGTCTGTTTTTATGCCAGTACCATGCTGCTTTGATTATCATAGCCTCATAATATTTTTTGATATCAGGTATTGTGGTGCCTCCAACTATGATCTTCTTTCTCAAGATTGCTGTAGCTACTCGGGGTCTTTTATGGTTCCACATAAATTTTAGGATTATTTGTTCTAGCTCAGTGAAAAATGCCATTGGTATTTTGATAGGGATTGCATTGAATCCATAAATGGCTTTGGACATTTTGTATGGACATTTTGATTGTTCATTCTTTCTATCCATGAGCATGGTACATGCTTCCATTTGTTTGCATTTTCTTCAATTTCTTTTTTCAGTGTCATAATTTTCTGAGTACAAGTCTTTTACCTTTTTGGTTAAAAATGAGAGTTGTACTTTTCCTTTCCAATTTGGATGCCTTTTATTTCTCTTTCTTGTCTGATTGCTGTAGCTAGGACTTCCAATACAATCTTGAATAGAAGTGGTGAAAATAGGCATCTTTGTCTTGTTCCTGATCTTAAGAAAAACACTTTTAGTCTTTCCCTATTGAGTATAATTTTAGTTGTGGGCTTGTTATATATAGCCTTTGTTACATTGAGGTATATTCTCTCTATACCGACTTGATTACAAGTTTTTATCATAAATGGGTGTTTCTGCGTCTCTCAATATGATATGATTTTCATCCTTCACTTTGTTTATGTGGTATATTATGTCAATGGATTTGTGGATATTGAACCAGCCTTACTTCCTGGGAATGAATCCTACTTGATTGTGGCATATGATCTTTTTAATGTATTGGTAAATTCAGTTTGCTAAGATTTTATTGAGGATTTTTACATTTATGTTCATCATGGATATTGGCCTATAGTTTTCTTTCTCTGCAGTGTCTTTATCTGGTTCTGGTATTAGGGTAATGCTGGCCTCATATATGAGTTTGAGAGCCATCCCTCCTCTTCAGTTTTTTGGTATAGTTTGAGAAGAATAGGTGTTAATTTTTTGAATATTTGATTAAATTCACCTGAGAAGCTATCCCGTCCACGGTTTTTGTTTGTTGGAGATTTTTTGTTTGGTGATTATGTTTTGTTAGCAGTCATAAGTCTGTTCAAATTTTCTGTTTCTTCCTTATTCACCTTGGGTAGATTGTATATTTCTCAGAATTTATATATTTCTTTTTGGTTATCCAATTGTTAGCATATAACTGTTTATAGTAATTCCTGGTAATCCTTTGTTTTTCTGTAGTGTCAGTGTTACTTCTCATCTTTCATTCTGATTTTATTTGGGCCCTCTGTTTCCTTTTCTTCATTCTAACTAAAAGTTGATCAATTTTGTTGATCTTTTCAAAGAACCAGCTCTTGGTTTCATTTCTATTTTATATTATATTTAGTCATAATTTCATTGTTTTCTCTGGTCATTATTTTCTTCTTTCTACTCATTTCAGGCTTTGTTTGTTGTTCTTTTTCTTGTTCCTTTAGGTGTAAGTTCAGTTAGATGGGTTATTTGAGATTTTCCTTGTTTCTAGAGGTAGGCCTGTATTTGTTCTAATTTTCTCTTGAAGAACTGCTTTGACTCTGTTTCAGATTTTGGGTTATTGTGTTTTCATTTTTGTTTGTCTCAAGGTGTCTTCTGATTTCTTCCTTGATCTCATTGTTATTGCATTCATTGTTTAGTAGCATGTTACTTAACTTCCATGTGTTTGCATGTTTTTAAGTTTTCTTTTGGTAATTGATTTCTAGTTTTGTCTCTCTGGTCAGAGAGGACACTGGATATGATTTCAATCTAAAATTTATTGAGAGTTATATTGTGGCCTAACATGTGATCTATCCTGGGAAATTTTCCATCATGCTTGAAAATAATGTATATTCTGTTGCTTTTGGGTGAAATATTTTAAAAATGTCAGTTAAATTCATATTGTCTAATGTGTCATTTAAGGCCCCTATTTCCGTGTTGATTTTCTACTTGGATGACTTATCCAATGTTGTTGGGGTGTTAAAAGTTCTCTACAATTCCTGTGATACTATAGACCTCTCCCTTTATGTCTGTAAATATATACTTTATATATTTAGGTGCTCCTATGTTGGGTACATAAATGTTTACAATGGTTATATTCTCTTGTAGGCTTGATTCTTTTGTCAGTATGAAATGTCTTTTTTTTGTCTTTTATTGTAGTCTTTGATATAAAGTCTATTTTTTCTGATATAAGTATTGCTACCCTGGCTTATTTCTTCATTTGCATTTGCATGAAATATCTTTTTCTATCTCTTTACTTTCAGTCTCTGTGTGTCTTTTGATCTGAGGTGGGTCTCTTGTAGACAGCATATGTATGAGTCTTTTTTCTTTTCCATTCAGCTATCCTTTGTCTTTATTGGAATATTTAGACCATTTACTTTTAAAGCAATTATTGATAAGTAGGTAGTTATTGCCATTTTATTATTTATATTTATGTTCCCTCCCCCCAAAAAGTCCTAACATTTCCTGTAATACTGGCTTTTGTCTGGGAATCTCTTTATTTGTCCTTCAATTCTAAATGATAGCTTTGCTGGGTAGCGTAATCTTGGTTGTAGGTCCTTGCTTTTCATCACTTTGAATATTTCCTGCCAATCCCTTCTGGCCTGGAAAAGTTTCTATTGAGCTGACAATATTATGGATACTTCCTTGCAGGTAGCTAACTGCTTTTGCTTTTCTCTTGCTGCTTTTAAGATTCTCTTTTTGTCTTTAAACTTTGGCATTTTCATTATGATGTGTCTTGGTGTTGGCCTCTTTGGGTTCATCTTGTTTTGGACCCTCTGTGCTTCCTGGGCTTGTATTTCTATTTTATTCACCAGGTTAAGGAAGTTTTCAGTCATTATTTCTTCAGATATGTTCTCAATCCCTTGCTTGCTCTCTCTTTCTGGTATCCAGATGATGTGAATATGGGACACTTGATGTCGTCCCAGAGGCCTCTTAAACTGTCCTGTCTGTACTCAGCTTGGAGTCATCTGATAGGACCTACAAAGTGATCTGTGTTTGTTACCTGCCAGTGTTGGGCTTGAAGGTACATGAGAGAGGCCTTGCAGGGAACCAAGGCTGGCTGCTGCTAGTGCTGGGCTTGGAGCTTCTTGGCAAGAAGTATGGGGCACGCAGAGGCCAGCTGACCCTTG